>JAJHSJ010000004.1:1693053-1742492 GCA_021015155.1 Magnolia officinalis
TTCTCAGGTGGGTCTCTTTTCTTTAACGGGTATGGTCCCGGGGCTTGTCGATATCATTGTGGGCTCTAATTTCTGCTATAAGCGCCGTGCCTACTCTTTTAAGGGTGTATTTGGGTGATTGTATCATGTTCAGGGCTTTGTTTGGATACCACCTATATAATTTACTTTTTTCGCCTAATTAGTTTGGTGAATATGATTGTAAAAGTAACTTATCCTCATACATTCTTTTATTTTTCAGCTTTTTAACTTCTCTCTCCCTATCAAAACGATGGACTGTCTGCATCGAAGGTGGGCCCGCCCACACGAAGGATAGTCCACATAAAAGGGAGCACACATGATTGATTATCCATGTTAGCGTGGGCCCACATAATGGATGGTCCACGTTAAAGGTTGGCCCCTAGTAATAAATAGCCCACATCAAAATGGGCGGGCATGATGGACGACCCACTTCAAAGGTGGGCTCACACAATGGATGGTCCACATCAAAGGTGTGCTCCATATGACGGGCAATGGACGGTCCACATTAAAGGTGCTCCACATGATGGGCAATGGACATTGAAGTTGGGTCCCACGTAATGGATGACCGACATCAAAGGTCGCCCCATAATGATGAATGGCACAATTCCAAAGGGAGCCCCACAAGATGGGCAGCCCACATTGAAGGCGGGGCCCACATTATGGACGGTTCACATCAAAGGTGGGCTCCACATGATGAACAATTAATAAAGGTGGGTGCTACATCATGGACAGTCCACATCGACGGTCAGCCCTAATGATGACTGACCCATATCCAAGGTGGGCCACGCATGGCGAACGGCCCACATCAATGGTGGGGCCTGCATGATAGACGGTCCACATCAAAAGTGGGCTCCACATGATGGGCAGTGGATATTGAAGGTGGTCCCCTCATGATGGACAATAACATCGATAGTGGGCTCCACATGATGGATGATCAACATCAAAGCTAGACCCAACATAATGGACGGTGCACATTAAATGCCATCCCCTAATGATGAATGGCTGACATCTAAGGTGGGCCTCGCATGATGGGTGGCCTACATCAAAGGAGGGCCCATACAAGGAAGAGTCCGCATCATAAGTTGGCCCCACATGATGAATAATGATTGATGGCGACTAAACAGACTTAAGGGATAAATGCTTATGATGTTGAAAACCAAACAATTTTTTTTTCTTCTACTTTTTAAATGATAAGTATATTATTTACCAAACATGCTTTAAGTGAAATAAGTAGAAACCAAAATAAGCTACTTGTCGCATAGGTAGCTTATCTAAAGTAACTTATATACCGATGCTCCCTCAGTGCTCTCCAATGAAGATAAACTTAGTCTCGTATTTGAAAAGGAAAGTGTCACGTATAAGAGAAGGCATGGATGAGAAAATTCATGAAAAAGAATTCTAAAAAGATTATTTGTTTAGTTAACATGATTTTCGGGAAAATATAAAATATTTGATTGCCAACAATCACTTCAAAAGCTTGGAAAAAGGCTTTTAAGAAGCTTTCATTTTAGCATAAAAACTATGTAAAAAGTAAAATAGTTTTCCACATGTCATTTCAACGTTGCATACCCTTGCCATTTTTTTAAAATAAATTTTACACAAAAATATATAATACATAATTAATATTGCAGTACCTTCTTTAAAAAGGATTTTAAAAAGCTACCTTGATTGCATTTCTTTAATGGCCGGTAGGGTAGTTGGGTAGGCTAAACTGTGATATTTATATAAAATCCATTCAACCACATGTGTCACCTCATGTTAGGCCAAGGGCCTAAAAATTACCCCATTCAGGATTTAAGTAGACCACATGATTGCTAAAAGTATAGAGTGCAATGATGGCCCTCCTGTTTAACTTGGTATGGCCCACCTATCACGAATGGGCTTGATTTTTAGCCCCAGACCTAAATTTTGAAATGGCATCTAATAGTCAAAGTGGATTTTATATAATCATCATGGTGGACCTATCTCTCCAAACTACTTTCGTTGGCGTGGCCTACTTAAATAATTCGTAAGCTTGATTCTTTGGCTCTGGCCTGAATTGGAATTAGGTATCTAATGGTCGGAGTGGATTTCACACACATCATGTGGGTGCCACAAAAATTCAGAGAGATTATTAATGAAAATGGCCCCACCAAACCGAACAGTTGGGAGAAAAAAAGGGCGAACAGTGCCCTGTACATTGTTTCTAATCATGTGGTGAATTATAGATAGAGCTGATTTCTGGCCCCTCAGCAGCTTAACATAGGGCGCCCCACTTGATGTTGGTGGTGGATTTTACATAAACATCACAGTAGAGCCCACCAAGACATCTACCCAACGGATTCGTAGTGGAATAATAATGATATCTATTAATGAGGTGGCCTTTTGCAAAAAGGAACGGACGTAAATTCAGTATTAATTACGTAGTTTTTGTAAAATAACCTTTTCTTATCAACCAATGAAAAAGCCCTAAAATTACAATTCCAACCGAATCCCATGTTTGACTATGCCTTATTCTCATTGTTGGCGCATGGAATCTTACCTAACCCGATCCAGTGACCTCATTCCATCACATCAATTACCTCTCGAAATCCTGAAAACGTATACAAGCCCCATGCGTGATGATAGGAAACCACGGCCCCCAACTGAAAAAGAAATCTGCAAGTTAGATATTCAATGCATTGCACCTACGTCATTCCCCTGCAGAGGGGATACAGCATCCTTGGAACTCTCTGATGGGCAAACAACTCAACCAATGAGGATATAATACCCAAAAAGGCCCCTGATGTGCGCTGATTCACAACAAATTCAATCTCTTGAAATATTGTTTTAAGATCCCCGGCTCTTAACTTGCATTGAACCAAATGTCAAGCAAAACTGGATCTCATAATTTTATCTAGTGCTTCTGCCTACACATGGTAGAACATAAGTGAGAATTGAGTAGGCATCTTTTTATTGGATGCCTGTGACGTGGCAGACAAGATTGACCGTTGGCAATGCACATTCTCATCACGTTGGATGGCACACCTGCTTCAACCGACAACCTTTTCTTTTGCATACAATAACTTTTTCCTGATGAACATGATGAAAGTTACGGCAAAAGTGTGACACCACCCCACCAACCTGATGCAATCCTCAATCCAGGTTGGGATCATGCTTTATGGGACAACATCGCCGGTTGGGGATGTTGAGAAGGATGAGTAGCAAGCCGAGAACAATAGAATTAGATATAAATGCATTGATGGGAACTTAGGAGTAGCACCATAGCTAATAAGATGATCAGTACACTTAAATGGTTCGGTCATGTGCAACCAAGACCAACAATTGCACCAGTTGAAGGTGAGTAGGCGAGGATCTGTAGGGGCTAGGAGCATACCCAAAAGGAAGTGGACGAAGGTAGATGACCATCAGCCTACCACAAGCTTTAGTCCTTGATAGAGTGTGTAATGGCTGGTGCAGCATTCATGTAGCCAACCCCAATTGATTGGCACAACACTTAGAAGATGATAACACTTATTAGATGATTACAGCCCATTACTTTCTTCAGACTACTTGATGTTGAACACTTAACTGTTTTTCATCACCATCATTTGAGATCATTCAGATGACTAGGATCATCCCAACTGTGGCGGGCAACCCCTACCCCACAGGGGGCATATATCTTTTAACCCAAAGACTCTTTTCTCTGCTGGCATAAGGAAAGAATCCTCATAAGGATTTTTAAGCTAAAGCATTAGCATATCCCATCGACCCCAAAAAGCAACCCAAGCACTGAGCAAACATTCTTAAAAGAAGAAATAATTTGAAAACAAAAGGCTTTGCGTCATGGAATGAAGTACTAAAACAGAGGTCCAAAACCAAATATGCAAGAAGATATCAATACCCTCTAAAGAAAGCACTCAAACATCTCACCATTTCATCATCATCAAGTCAAAATTTCTTTCGAGCTCACGAAAACCCAAAAGCTTTTTGCTTATTTCATCTATCCTCTTCAGCTCTTGGTGGACAGCTTTTCCTTGGCCTTTTGGATCTTTAACACCTTCTTTACAATCTTTTGCTCCTCCACTAGGAAGGCTCGAATGATCCTATAAAATAACACATGAAGAAAACCAGACAACAATTAAATTTCTTTCCTCTTCACACAACAACTAAATAATTTATTGGCAATAGCTATTTTGTGATTGGAATAATAGTGGCCCACCTCTCTCTAACAGCTCCTCCAGAAAGAACCCCACCATAAGCACGGTTGACTGTCCTCCTGTTTCTTGACAATCTCGACCTCTTATATTCTGCAGGTCTCAGGTGTGGAATCTGAGACAAGACCAATAATATCAGGATATAAATGGGAGGCTTCCACAACCACCAAGTGAAGAAGGTATTCTTTACATTTTCATTATATCCAGAGAGAGATGCTCAAGTGCACTGTAAGTTGCAGTGCTACTAGTTGCATTTGCACAAAAACATTTCAAATGATTGGGACCTAGACGAACATTGCACAAAAAACATTTCAAATGATTGGGACCTAGACGGAACATTAGATCCATATATTTCGTGGCAATGCAAATATCACACCAATCTGACAATCTCAAATATATATATATTATATATATATATATATATATATATATATATATATATATATATATATATAAAATAAATAAAATAAAATAAAAAAAAAAAATAAAATCATGTATTGCTTAGGATTCTAAAGAATCACTTCTGTTAGGCGATACCAAGTTACTCAAAGCAGATAAGAGCACTATAACTTATAGAGCTCTGAGAGCGTTAGAGAATTTCTCACATACGTATACAATGCCACATGTGTGTAAATATATGATGAGAAAGCCTTCACTCATCACAAAAGCCAGGCTCGATAAAATGGTTAAACAAGCACATCCATGTCTTGCAAAGATTAGTTTATCACCTTGTAAACAACCATTTAACCGAACTTTATGAATGCATCCAGCCTTTGCAGTTTCAGTAGCCAAAAGTAGAAAAGGATAGTTTTATTAAGCAGTCACAGTGGGAGTTAATAGCAGCTCCCTTATCTTTTGAGATGGTGGAACCCCCCCATCCAAGCCACCAGGGGAAGCCTGAATCATGGGAGTGGCCAATCCTAGATTGGCTAATTTGTTCCATGGACATCCTGTACATCTTGTACTGGAGTTACAGATCTTTAAATTAGTAAATATGGTGTTTGGTTGACAGAAATATTAGAAAGGGAAATGATGGACAGCTATCATAGAAACAGACATAGGCCAGGGTAAGAGGAGGATGTAGGGAGAGGGTATTGGACAATCATGGTTGCACAGGTACCTAATGTTGGAGATTGGAGGTGGTAGATGGACACATAAATCCTAAAACCATGGAGGCACCAAACAATCGGTTAGAAGAGAATGGACCATCAAGTGCAAGGATCCAAATTCCAAACAGCTCATTGAGAAATAAGTAGATATGAAGGCATTTGAGAACTAAAATGCTGCATCAAAACATAGACAGCTTGGCAAGTCGCAATGCTCCCAAGTCTTGACACAATAAGAAATTTTTTATAGAAGGATTGGCATGATCAGTCTTGTTCGTACATTACCATTATTAAAAAATATATATATATATATATTTTTCAAGTTCTTAGGACCTTTCAGCAATGAAGAGCACACTGGATGATGGACCAAGTAACAAGTTCCGCTTTTATCCATGAATGGGATACACAACAACAAAATATCAACTGATAATGAGATATAAACTGGACACAGAGAACTCCAAAAATGAGATCTGGAAGAAAAAATGAGAAAATAGAATCCTTTATAAGGTAGGTTCCATTTCCAAAATGTCTAAATGTAAACATATGCTCTGCTCAAGTCACTAATCAATCAGAATCAATAGAACCTCCTTGTTGCTCTTGATTAGAATAGCAATATAATTTAAACAAGCTCCAGTAATGGCAAACTATAAGTGAATTGTACGGTAAGTTACTATTAAAACACCTTCCAAAAAACAAAAAGGTGCTATCAGCGAAGCTTCCATCTTTAATGTTGGCCTCCTATGAATCAGATAAACACCAAAAAGAAGTTCTATCTGGGATTATGAAGGCACGATAAAAGTTGCTGAACTAACCAAATCAAACAAAGTTTGTAAAAGGGGCTAACAAAATGAAGAAACAAAAGAGATCCTTAATCTCTTCAATCAAATTCATCAAGAAACTAGGAGTCTAGGATAGGGGAATCAAGAAGACGTCCATCACATTGCATTTGCAATAACTCTTTAAGCAGGCATAAGACCTGTGTTAAAGAAAAACATGCTTCTACAAAATTCTATGGGCAAATGAAATATAGTGTATGGCAAGTTACTATTAAAACACCTTCCAAAAAACAAAAAGGCGCTATCAGCGAAGCTTCCATCTTTAATTTTCGCCTCCCATGAATCAGATAAACACTGGAATGAAGTTGTATCTGGGATTATGAAGGCACAATAACATGATCAAGTTGCTGGACTCAATCATAGGTTGCTGCAAATTTATCAATTCAACATTATATTACCAAATTGATCAAATCTTGCTACATTCTAACATGTTTAAATCATTTTCAATTTTCGTTGGTTTTTAAATAATTTTAAGCAATTTTCAAAAAACATATTTCTTTTAAATGTTTGGAATGTAGATTGTTCAAATAAATGTATGGATTTAGATCTGCACATGGATGCCCTATATCAATATTTTTCAACTTTTTCTTTTGTTTTTTTATAAACACACGCACTCACACCCCACACACACCCACGCACTCACCACAGTGGGTTTTCGCCACAATGGGTACTCGAACTAATGCCCTCGTGTTGAAACTCTTGTGAGTCTACCACTGAGGCATGAGTAAGGACCCACCTTTTTTCTTTTGTATTTTTGTAATTTCAGGTCATTTTAAAGATGAATAGTGACAGATTAAAAAAAATCCTCAAATTTCTTGAGGGGAATGGTGTTAAATGCTTAGGATATACACTAGTGATGCAGGCTGAGCCATGTCAACTGGGCCCAAGACCCATTGGTCATGCCAAGAACCCACACTTGGCCCATCAGCAAGTAGACTCGAGCCTCCTAATTAGGAGGGATAATCCAATCAGCCAGCTCGGCAACAAAATCTCATTAGGTATTTTTATCTATTTAGCATCTTTCTTTTATTAGCCTTCTATTTTTCAAATAAATACTCGGTTGTCAATGACACTAAGAAAGAAATAAAATCTAACGCCAAAAAATAAAGGAAACTCATCCACGCTATTGAAAGAGCAACGCACAAAAAACAAAGGAAACTCATCCACACTATAGAAAGAGCAACGCACAAAGAAATGGTCAACCAATTCCACACACAAAAAAAAAGAGAAGGAAACTCATCCACACTATTGAAAGAGCACCGCACAAAAAACAAAGGAAACTCATCCACACTATGGAAAGAGCAACGCACAAAAAACAAAGGAAATTCATCCACACCATTGAAAGAGCAACGCACAAAAAAAAAGGAAACTCATCCACACTATTGAAAGAGCAACGCACAAAAAAAAAGGAAACTCATCCACAATATTGAAAGAGCAACACACAAAAAACAAAGGAAACTCATCCAGACTATTGAAAGAGCAACACACATACAAATGGTCAACCAATTCCTCATCCCACCCAACATGATAATTCATTGTCATTTTGTGCTTACTTTGAAGATGACAATCCTTAACACTATTGAAAGAGCAATAGCACAAAGAATGGTCAACCAAGTCCTCGTCCCACCCAACACAATAATTCATTGTCATTTTGTGCTTACTTTGAAGATGACAATCCTTAACACTAGGTGGCAAATTACTAGGCTGGGCAAAGCAGAAGTCCAACCTGCTTTGGGCCACATTTGGGATGAGCATCAAGGTCCATGGGTTGCATTTGGACCTGAGGTTTAGACCTAATAATGAATTGGTCTGGTCATGTCGCCATGGACTTGTATCTACATCAAGCCCAGGTTGACTGATTTAACAATGGTGAGCTGAGTATTTGGATGGTAGACCTAGTCAAGCTAGCCCCTAGCCAATTCCCCATGTTGTGCCTGGACACAAACCTGATGGGTTGGACACGGATTACCAAATCCTAGCGGTTGAAGCATCCTTCCCACCATCAACCCTAACGCAATCATAAGAGAATTAATTGGAAAATACAACCTGCGGTCCCCAATTCACTCTCCTATCATTTCCCTCCATAGGGATACATACCTCTATATCCCTTCTTAATCGTATAAAACACCAAGGGGTCATTTGGATGCATGAGATAGAGAGGGTCTAGAGAGACATCCATGTCCATGGATCTTCAGCAAATCCCGACCAATACGTTCAAAGATATCTAGTTATGTTGTTTAGATGCATGGAACAAGGATTATATTATATAGATGTTGAGATTTTTGTGTTTGGATGACACCTCATGGTAAGTACTTTCCTAAAGAGGGTACAACATACAATGAAGAGGTGCACTAAGGTATGTGAGATTCGGGCTACATACTAATTGAGCTCTAAAATGTCAACATACTCTCTACTGAAAAATGAGCAATGTATTGTTAGGTTGCATCTGTTAGAGTACAACTGCAATGAAAATTTGGAATGGGAACATTTGACCATTGAAATCAACATTCCAACCTACCCCATTGACACCAGAATACTCGATTCGTGGAAGCCAATTTCCAATGGAAACATATATTTATTATGTTTGGATGCATGGAAACTTCACTTATGCCCAGGGTGCTCATGAATATTGAAGGTTCAGACACTCTAAATACACTTGTCACTTAAGGTATCTATTGGGGAAGAATTTTCACAAAAATCGAATATTAAGGTGTCCATGTGGTAGGCTGGAATGCAGCTATCCATTGACAAAACGTTTCCAAATAAAAGAAATGCTCCTCACTCCACATCCCTTGTGCAACCGCACTCAGCAAATGCAACCCAATGATACACGACCCAGATGTGGGAAAAGAGCATGTTCACAATTTAGGACTTAGTACATGGCCCAAATCTCCCGAATGAGACATGGCACCACACACCATAGCTCACCTCTTCAACATATGTTCCTTCCATACGCTATCACACAAGATATAGAGATCAATGGACATCGACTTCCCCTTGCAGCCCCCTATCCATGCATCTGGCTGACACCCTAAGTGACAACTGCATCCAAAATACAAGAAACTCCAATGGCCGTGGAAACCTTTGTCTTAACTGAAGTTATCCAAGCATCCAAACAAACGCCGAAAGACAATTTTGTATGGAAAGCAAAACCCTACGCATTTAGGCGCTTTTTGATCGCCACTTAAAAATAAGTTCATATCATTTTAGTTAAGAGTAATTATGTATTAGGGATCATAGCTTATATAAACGTGTTTATCAATATTATTTTTCAATACTAATCAAAATCCCTAATAGATAATGAATTATAACTAAAATGAGATTAATCATTTTTAAGTAACAACCAAGGAAGCCTTACATTTATTTTTCTCTAATTGGAAACTGAAAAAACAGCAGCTTGTTACGTGTTATGCTGCTCTATGGGTTTCTAAAACCCTTTTTCATTTCTCTCAGCACCAGAAACAATTTCGATTGCAAAAACCAATCCGATCCGCTCTGATCCACCGCCCATTCAAACAGGCCTTAAAACACCCACCTTGATCATAAATAAGTAAACGAAAGAAACGAGAAAGCAAGACAACTCGCTGTGAAGAACCCCATGCTACCACTGGACTCCAAAAATCCATTATCAGAATCGCATCAATGATATGAAGAGATATTCAGCTTGATTGAATATGATTCCAAAAGGGTCATAAAATCATTTCCTCTTTTTTATCTTTGGAAGATAAAATGATCCTAAAATCTTAAACTAAAGCCCCAAAAAAATAAAAGAAAAAAAAATCCCCACAAACGCACCAAACGAAGCAGTAGGGCGGAAAATCAAGATTTTTATATTAAAAAACGGGAACATATAACAACCGATGGAGAGAAGGGGAACTAAGAAATGACATAAATACCCCTTGGATTCTCTTGCCAGTGACGGGGCATTTCGGCCCACTCGCTCTCTTCTTAGTTGTCTGATAGACGAGCTTCCCGCCTATATGCATTACATTCCAACAGAAATCAAAATCCAGAGATCACGAAAAAATGACAAAAATGGAAGAAAATGCATGATACTGAATCGAAATACGTCGATCGACGGACGAACAGTAACAGATCGAATCTGTGAGAGAGAGCTAGGGTTTTTCAGACCTGGGGTTTTGACGACTCTCGTCTGATTAGATTTGGTGGCGTAGCTATGCCGCTTCCGATACGTTAACCTCTGCACCATTTTTCAGATCTCTCCGATGATCTAAATAAGGTTTTAGATGGAGAAGATGGGTTATGAGATCTCTGTAAGAACAAAAAAAAAAATAGGGTTTTGGAAAGGGAGAGGAAGGTTTTCAGATCTCTCTCCCAGAGAACAAGTAGAGGGAGTTTTAGCTACGGGGAGGATGGGTAGATAAAGGACTCTCTTATTGGCAGTATCTCGATGCCCTAGATCGGATGGTTATTAGCGCTTTAATCGGACGGACGGATTTGTTTTGTACTTTAAACGGCTGGGATCAAACTCGACTCATATTATTAGAGGTGTGATGCGCGTGGTAAATGCCCAAGCTAATTCCAGACGCGGTCCATCGATTCAAGCGCCGAAAACAAGTGCACTACAATTGCCGTCTTCGCACGTGTGTGCAGTATCGAGACGTCCATGGGGCGGTGAGAGCTGTAAATATTGCACCGTTCAAAAACAAGCCCGGTCCATCAATAAGATGGGCCGCACGTGTGCGAAGAAATGGGTGGTTCAAAAATATAGCCGGTAGTCTTCATTCAAGAAGTTTCCATTGTGGCCACCTGATGAGCGGGCGAGTTTAGATATAGATTGGGTACAATCGTTAAGGTGACCGCGTGATGAACGGTCCAGATCATGTACATGTAAGTGAAGTTGGGACGAAGGGTGCGTTTATATTTGGCGCTTGAATATTGAACATCGGGAATAGTAGTAATAGATTAAATGATCGTCCATACAGCGTGGTATACGGGATGGGATTACAGGCGGCCCACCTTGATGTAAAACTTAGATCCACACCGTTCGTAAGTAAGGTCCATTCAATATAGAGAATTGGACCAAACAAAGGTAGATCTAAGGCTGCAGTGAACCACGCCTTAGGAAGTAGCGCCCACCGTTGGAAAACACACTATGTATTGCAATATATTTTGCATTTCCAAGCACACCGATGAGTTTACTGCCAGAGGAGGGCCAAATTCCATCATCTATTCAAACAGAAAACAGATCATTCCAGATTCTTCTAATCCACTGGAAATCCTCTTCTCGTTATCTTAAATCTAATCCACTCTAATGCAATGTCCCAAGCTTAACCTAAGGATCTAAGAACCGTTGATCTATTGCATCCCGTGCTAAACCATGCTCAAAACTCTTTTGAAATTGGAATGCCTTTGTCAAAATTGGTAGGGCCTCCGTAAGTTGTACACCCCAAACGAAAGGATTGGGATCTTCTTAGAGACAAGATATGATTAGGCCTTTTCTAACCAATAATATGGATGGATTACCTGAATGTGGGCCACTTGTTAGAAACGAAAATCAAATATGTAGTCAGGACCCTAAAATTCTCCACTAGGACGAACAGGCACAGGCGTGAGATTTTAATTTTTTAAACATTGAAGTTACAACATCCGGGCCTGGCTTGATTTGGGGCTGAACTCCTGCTTTCAGATTCATTTAGTGATCATCAAACTTCGGCTTGTAAGAACGAGCTTGCATGAAAAAAAGTATTTGATTGTACTATCTTTTACTTATTAAAGACCCGTTGCCACAAGCATATGTGGGTCATTTAAAAATGAGCCCCATTTGTAGGTTTAGATAAGCACTGTCTTTGTACATTACTAGCATAACTAAATTAAAAGAAAGCCAAACAAAAGTGAAAATAATTTGTTAAAATCAAGCTCAATTCTACATAAATAATTAGTTCCCATATGTGTTCAGATCAAATAGATTTATTGCAAATATAGAAAAATTGTCATTTGAAGTGTTGATTGTAAAACAATCACAACTTTTGATCCGAACATCGTTACAGAACACACAACTTATTAATATTTATGTAAAAGTTGTTTTGAGTCAATTGACTTGCATAAAATATTTTGTAAAAAAAAAAAAAATTGTCTTAAGGTTTAAAGTTGTAATTTTAATAAAATTTTAGTTTTTTTTTTTCATTATATTTCCTTAATTTTGCAATTGTAAGATCTTCGTCTTTATTAAAAGTTGTTTCTAATAATGTTGAATATGCTTCAGTGAAATTTATTTGACATTTTTATTTTTCACAAATATAATCTTTTAAATTATTATTTTTATATATTAGATAATTTCAAATTAGTGTTTAAGTTTTCTTTATTAGTAAGGATAATCGAGAAATTATACTTATATTATACAATAAAAATATTCAAGTTTTCTATTTTCTTATTTTCTATATGTCCAATAGCTATCTTTGTAGATTAGAAGTTTTGACCACTTAAGAAACACAATAATCTTTCTCATTATTATTTCACATTCTTCTTTGCATTAATTAATATTAGCAACTGTAGGTTACTTAAAAAATAGATGGTAGCACAAATAATCACTTGAACATACATATGTTTTATATATATATATGGTGCTTGAATATGAGTGATCACACTTTCCCATTGACACATATAGCTCACATATGCCATGCATGTGTTTAAAATGTAACCCTTTTTAAAATACGCTAAAATCAATTCTATATCCGAATTGCCTTCTATACATCAAAAGCTGCTTCTTCTTCTTCTTCTTCTTCTTCTTCTTTTTTTTTTTGGTTTCTTTTGATAGCCTTGTCATTGATTTCAGTAGAATAGCTGTCATTGGTGGAATTAAGGCTATTGACAAACCATGGAGGTGCGGTTTTTAAAAGAGGTCGTTTGAATGAAATTTCTTCAATTACTAAACTGCACCTCATGCACCTCATGTGGCGTTTGTCATTTCCACAAACGCCACATAAGTAGCCCAAGCAAGCCTGACTTCTTTGCATTGATAGATGTTAAGTTGGGCTTGAGCCCGTGGGCCCCATTTGTCGGCAACAACTAGTAGGTAGGCCCACACAATTTCCCTCTCTTAACGTGTTCATATTACTTTTCTCTTTATCCCACTTGAATTCAAATCAAGAAAGTGTTGAGAAAAGTCTTAAATCTAAAGTTTTGAGGTCGTTCGACCGGTCGTGGGAAGCTTCGACTGGTCGTAGGAGACGCTCGACCGGTCGTAGGTTCAAGCCCTTGTACGACTCAAAGTCCAGCAAGTTTTTTGCTGTTTTTTACTGTAGCCAGGACTAGTCGTAGGACAGCTACGACTGGTCGAAGGTGGGCTACGACCAGTCGTAGGAGAGCTACGACTAGTCGTAGGTTACGCAGTTTGTTCCGCGATTTTGCGCGAAACTGCGGATTTGAGTCCTTTCGCAACTGGGATGCGGAAGGAAAGTTTCCTAAACTATAAATAGGGGTTCCTAGGGTTATTCTAGGTATGATTAAGGCTTTCTAAAGGTATTTCCAAGGGTTCCTAAAAGGGTTCCAGGGTTTCAAAGGGTGTAGCAAGGGTGAGATTCGAGGTTGTTCGAATCGGGTAAGTCCTCTCTCTTTGTAATTGATGTTTTCATAGTGGTGATCTGTCGCTTTGTGCCGTGGTTTTTTTCCGCAAGGGTTTTCCACGTTAAATCTGTGTGTTCTCTTTTCTTGTGTGTGCTTGGTGTCATTGGATTACCATCCTAGATCTAGATCTGTGTGATTCCGCAGGCCAAAAATTCCAACAGAAAGAGGGTTTAGAGGAAATAAGAATAAGAACTTATCTTGATCCCTTTGTCATCTTTCCTAAAATTCTATGATTCCTCTTTACAGAGAGAAGAATTCCCTCCAAAGATACATTCAACAAAAAGAATTTGTATTTGGCAGAGACTCAAGGATATTTTAAAAAAAAAAAAAAAGAGGGAGGAAAGAAAGGTGAGCCATACTTTTCTATTGGATTTATCATATCATCAGAATCATCGATTATATCCAACCGGCCTTCTAAACCATGGATCAAAAGGGTGGAATAGTTCCATCTCAACTCACGTAGTGTTTCGGCAGATCGCTAAGAGTTTATTTATCTTCAACTTTCCAGAGGTCCACATGAAAATCAAATCTCATAGATTTATTGGATCCCATACCTTTGTTAATTGAACCTGCCGCCAAACTTGACAATGAGCCCATTTAAATCGAAGCCTCTAATACCATAGCCTATAGTTCCAGGACTTAGGTCCCAATTTCATGGGCTGGACTTGGGCATACTTCACCATCCTAACCTACTTGAACCCATTGGCTTCACTACCTGCAGCTCACCTGGCTCTAGACTGGTAGAATCATTATCCATTGAAGAGTATTTTTATAATGTTCTAATGGTTTAGCTTTTATTTCAATAAGTGATTATGTATATTTTGCCCCCTCTCGATTCTTCTTGAATATGGTGATTAGCTAGATGAATAATTTCAACATTCATATCCTCTCTCACCACCTAAATCGGGTGTTTTTGTTTCGGGTCACATTCGCATCTTCTTTTCATGTCCTAATCAATCTCTCATCATCGTCAGAGTCATCTCTAGCCTCTGTTGCTTGCACATAACTAAATCATCTCAACCTAATATCCATCATTTTTATCTCTTATCAGATAATATTCTCTAAACATATTCCACTAATAAAATAATTTTAGTTTTTTTTTTTACAAGTTAGGTGTTTAAGATAATAGTCTATTCTTTATGCTTGAATGGTGAGCTGAATGAAGACAGCTGATCAGCCACACATAAGTTGAGCTCCACAATGCAGATGACCCATTAATCAGGCGGGCTGCTAGTGTGCAGTCTACATCGAACGTGAACGATTGGCAGGAATTTTTCAAAGTGTCGATTCTTCGAATACAAGTGTGTCCCACCTGTAAATAAATCCGCCCAAGCTTCCCACCATTCCAATGGCTTAGATGTCACATACACTTGTCAAGTTGGCACATGTGCTGCATGTGGGGAGGCTGGCTGTAGAAAATATAAAACTCAGGATGTCTGATGACTGGATTGGTTGTAACCTACATATCATATTAGGCCCCACCCACAATAATACAATTCTCAATAGGGGTTGTTCCCCTCCCTATTGTTTCTTGTTGTTTCCTGTGGCGTGGCCCACCTGAGTTTTGTATTTGTCTGATTTTAGTATTAGGGCCTACCATGAGGAAGTGGGCCATCTGATGAACGGTTTGGATGTCATATCATGATGAGCACCACATGGCATGAACATATGGGAATTCACACAAGTTCGAACCCCATATTGCCCATACACATCAGTAAACCTCTAACGGAATGGAGAAATTAAAGAAATGGAAGCAACATAAATAACCATATTTCCATACAATTATTTTCTTTCCTAAGGTAATTATGGACATACATGTGAAGAACATATGGCAAAATTGTAAACATCTCAATATGGGAAGGGCAAAAATGAGGTCTCTCTGAGAAGTTTCCTGTCATGGAATGTGATTTTGTTCAATTTATTGTGACACCATACTAATTGATCAGTCGTTAATCGCGACATTTTCAGTACCCTCGACACCAATTTCAAGTCGACTTGTGAGAAGAAAACCGCCAGATCCGATCCGTCTGCCTCTCGATGCTTCTGGAACATCTTCACAAGGCAATTGCCTGTTCTAATAATGTCTTTCAACTTCTTATCCCTCTGCATTTTGATACAAATAAATGAAGATGATTATCATTTGATTATTTATAATAAATGGAGTTTAAAAATGATTTTTTCTTTCTTTATGAAAACCCATAACTTGTATTCACCCAATGAGAAAATAGTAAGGTTTGTGATTTCATATAAAGAGATTGAGAATTCTAGTCAGTTGTTCCATTGCATTTTTTATGTTGTATTTGCAAAACTCTTAGAATCCAGTAATCCTACTTGCCATGGCAGGA
Source organism: Magnolia officinalis (assembly GCA_021015155.1). Lineage (NCBI taxonomy): Eukaryota > Viridiplantae > Streptophyta > Magnoliopsida > Magnoliales > Magnoliaceae > Magnolia > Magnolia officinalis. The sequence goes on from JAJHSJ010000004.1 coordinate 1,709,121, forward strand.
TCTCATATCCCACTTTGCCACACATGCCAATGCATCACATGTGCATGAGATGTGGGTTGTTCCACTTGTGGAGTATAGACATTGTAGCCCACTTAATTAATAGCATGGGATCAGCACATAAGTAGCTAATTGAATTGCAAAGACATTCATTTTAGAGGTTTGATAGGATACATCCTAGGTACTGCCATATGATACACGGGACTTTAGTTTTTGCATCTGGGTCATCTTTCAATGACTCAAAATGTTTATGTGATGTGTTAACGTTTCACCTTGGATGGGTTATATCCAAAAGTAAAATACATTTAGATTGGACTATTTTGATAGTTTGATCCTTCAAATCTTTAGTTCAAATATACTCCTTTGAATATTAATGGTCTTTTAACCTTTGATTGATCCAAAGGTCTAAAATATTTCAATATGAAAGCTTTCTTAAGCAATCCCTTGCCCAAGGTCACTCCCCAATATAAGCAGGTTGGGTCCTATAAGAAGACTCCTTTCCAACCCATCTTATTTCAATACATTAGGATTTATTTTAGCAAACCTCTTAAGGACCTGGACTATGAATTATATCAATAATGTACTTTAAAATGTCATTAGTACGATTTTATCACAATTGTTTATGCATGTGATAGAGTGATCATATGCAAATGTATTAGGCGTTAGGGAATTGTAATTCATTTCACAGGAGCTACTTCTAGTTAGACAGACAAACTGCCCCCTAAAGTCTAAATTAAAAGTAAGGTTATTGCTTTGGGTGCAGTCCTCTGATATGATTGCTAGTGAAAAATATATCAATTTGGTTATGTCAGCTTTACCAGATTAATAATTACGATTTAGTTCGATTTCATTTTTAGAGCTTTACCTTTTGGAGGTCCGTTTGGATTTCCGCCAAGAGCTGTGAATCAGTAGGGTCATGGAGCTCTGCCTGAGTGCTTGAAAATCCCTTCAAGATCACATTAGCTTCGTCCTTGTCTGCCTTTATGAATTCCCAGAAAATCCTCATCGATTCTTCCATCATAATCGTCAGCATTTCGCTCGTAATCGCTCCGTTGCCTCTTCTCCTCTCCTCTATCTTTAGCTTCGAGCAATCCTCTGCATTTGTTATTGGTTAGTCTTCAAATCGGTTTCCAGCCATTAATTTTATCAAACAGGCCATATGCTAACTACACTGTGGTGATTGGGTACACGTATGGAAGATCAGAGCCGCTCATCGAGTGATTCACTAAGTGGATATCTTGTTTTCAAAACCAATCTGATTGTCAGATGAGCCACGTGTGCACAAAAGGACTGACTCGTTTTTATATGAGGCATATAGATAGCGGGAATTGCACGATGAGGATCTCAACACGTGCCTCATAGCCACATGCGGCCAACTCACCCCTGAGATTGGCCCACATAAGCTACACGGGTGACCAATGGTGGACTTGACTGCATAAAAAAATAGGCTGATTAACAATCGAATTTGAGTACTAAGCATGGGCTCATGGTCGATCATGTTTTAACCGTCCATCTTTTCTTTCCAATCTAACAACTAGGATTATTCAATCACCCTTATTTCTTTAATATGGAAGCCTATTGCATCCGACCATGATGTAGAGCGGGTGGAAAGTTTCATGACCAAGATGGATCAGAAAACTCCCTGTTGATGATAGAAGTGATTCGGACAGTCGGACTGCCTATCTCATATTCTGAAATGAGTTGTCAGGCTTAAAACATATAATTTTAGGGTAGAACGAGCTACTTTAGCCAACCAACCCTGAATAGTTGAGTTGCGCAAGCCAGATTTGCAAAATACCCAAGCCCAATGTGAAAGGAGCTTAGAAAAATTAAAAGAATAACTTAGTAAAGCCAAATAGGACACTTACTATTTTTGGCTGATCCAAAACTTAAATGGGCTGCACGATGGAAATGCCTACCGTTGAAACCCACTAGGTTGACCATTATATTTACATGCCATTCATACAGTTCATAAGGTCATTCATACTAGAATGAACTGAAAATACAAAAATATTACCATGATCCAAAACTTACGTCGCCCCACAAATGTTTCAACGATGAGATGAACGTTGAATCCTCACTTTTTCGGTTTTTCCTGTCATGTAGCCCAAATATGTTTTGGATCTGCCTCATTTTGGGCCCCTATGCTAATATGACTTGAAAAAACGGATGGACGGTGGATTTCTCACAAACATCACTGTATCCTATATAACTCACCTAGCTTCTTGTTACAGCATTCCTAGGGAATATGCGTCCGCGCAGGACGACGTGTTACCCTGTCGCAATATAAAATGACAGGACAACTTCGCCCACGTATGTGCCACACAAGCTGCTTTCATCACTGATGCTACTGCTCTAGTTCTACACTCAGGGGCAAATTGGTCTTTTGCAGTAAAACTCCAGGCAAGGAAATCGAAGAAGGTTTGAAATTAGAGAGATGTTCATGTACAGCGCGCTGTGTATTGACTTTCACATACAGAGTTTTAATTTTGCAATGATGTATTCCTTCAACGGAACATCCAAGCCGTTAATATCATCTGGACCGTAAACAGGAACAACCTAATCATCAGGTGGGCCACGCGCATACACTCAGTAAAACGATCGGCCTTCCATTGAGCCGATTGTGCAGCCAGGCTAATAAATGGGCCATCCTGATTTTCGCCCCAGATGATCATCAAGATGCAGCTCACCTTTTCATGGCTTGGATGAGAGACACGTGGAAGGGAAAAAACCGTTGAATTTGAACGTTTTGTGTTGAAAAAATCTCACCTTTGATTGCGGGGACCTGAAGAAGGTTGCGGAGCACGCATCGATTTTTAACGTAGTTTTGGACCCTGGGCCCTTGAAAAGGCTCGTTCTCCAGGAACCTTTGGAGCAGAACCTGGAACTGCTGGAATTCTCCGGCGACCTGATTGTACTGACGGCAGCCATATGGGTCAGATTCTGGCAGTTCACGTGACTTTTCATACTGCCAGTTGAGGAACTCCCATGAGAGGCACGCTTGGCCCACGTAGACTGTCTCCAAGTCGCTCTGGAGTTCTTTGATGAACTTGACCGTGGGATCGGTGTCAGATTTCCGGTGGCGGCGTCGCCGGAGATTTTGAGAGACGAGGGAGGCAAGCGTCGGCGTGGAGCTTTTCCGGCTAGCGATCGATTGAAGAGGGTCTTTGAGTTGGAGAAAGCCTGCCAAATAAGGGTAAAATGGGGTCAGGAAGTTGGCCTGTGGGCCGGTTTACACGTGGCATGCAATACCAATCTAAATCGTCCAGTTGGTAGGCCCACATGACAGGAAACATTGGGGATGGGGGCCACCGCTTTTGGAACTTTCTTGGGTGGGGCTGATGTTTGATTTTTTTTTTTCATATTTTTTTCATTTACGTTGATGCATTCACCTTCCCGGAGTTCCATCGCTGTTGTTTCCTGCAGTAGGGCCCGCTTGAGTTTTGGATATGCGTGATTATTGGGATCACGTCCTAACATGAGCTGGCCTGGGTGATGGACGGCATGATCGCATACAGACATCACCATGGCCCCACAGAGTTTCCTTGTCGAACGCTTGTTTGCGGAAATTAGCGTCCTCAACAAACGTTGGTTGGACAACTAATCACCATCTTCACCAAATGATCAGCAGCCAGAACATTCATCATTGCTAAAGCCTGTCCGCCTCTTTTCCAACGTTGTACGTACGAAGGAAAGCAGATTGGGTGTCGACCCAACACCACCTCCACGTGGCCCACCTTTCATGTATATATCATTTTAGGGCGCAAGCCTATAAATGAAGTAGATCCTTAACTCAAGTGGACCACACAACATGAAACAGTAGGGATGATTAGGTCAGGACGTGTTGACTATGGCCCCTACAGGATAAATGGTCCATCGATTTGGAATTTCTGTAATCCAAAGCTTTGTGGGTAGCCTGATTTTTCAGGAATGCACAAAATACAGTTACATTCAAAACTCAAGTCGGACCTCAGCTTAAAACGATGAAAATTAATTGCCTACCATCAAACCTAATAGGGCTGGTGGTGACCCGGTGGGAGTCACCTTAGGAAGGGGTTGGCATATAACGCTAGTGTGGCCCGGAAGGTTTCAATGGAGGGATTTTCCATTGCCACTCTTTCGTGTGGTGAGGCTTAAAAGCTTTAATTAACGTTTTTTTTCTTTTTTCTTTTTTCTTTGTTTTTTGGTCGGCATGGTGTTTGCCGACTTATGACCGTTGACTCTAAGTCGGTCATCCCTTGTACCATCAATAACAAAAAGAGATTATAAGGTACTTTCCCTTCTACCATAAGCCCATCTTATCAAAGATTTTTCCCAACAATTTGTCACATTTGTACAACATACGAACCAAACAAAAGCAATTTGTATCATTGTGAATATCAGACCCGCACAAAGATAAGGTGGGCCGCCCATTAAAATCAGTAACGTACATGAATAACCTACATCATGAATATTGGATTAGCCTGATTTTACCCTTATATGTTATTTTCAGCCTGATTTTACCGAATTGTACGTCTGCTGTGGATGGGACGCTGACTGCGTCCTGCCCACTGAGAGGACAGGCTCGGTTCAGGCAAGGGCTCTGTGGACCCACTGTGATATATATGTTTTATCCATGCCGTCCCTCAATTTTCCAAGATCATTCTAAGGCATTAGCCCAAAAAGGAGATTGATCTAAGGCGCCACTGGACCACACATTGGGGATTGATCGACCACTATTAAAACTTCTTTGAAGCCCTGAAGTTTTTATCAAGATGATATTTGCGGTTTCCTGACCTTATGAACGAGTTGGATGGCAAATAAACATCACGGTAGGCCTTAGGTAGGTTTCAATGTTGTTGCCAATATCACCTCTACTTCCTCAGGCGTGGTCCAGTTGAACCTTGGATCCACCTCCTTTTTAGGGTCAATGCCTCAAAGTTATCTGGAAAATGGATGGACGGTGCGGATAAAACACATATATCATAATGGGCCCCACATAGCCCCACTTAGACCGAGTCCCTCCTCCAAGGGCAATACCCAATCATTTCTCCCCGTCCATCAGGTGTGCCCCATATATTCACTGTGGACCCTATAAATCAATCCAATCCAAAAGGTAGGTGAGTCACACCATAGGGACGCGAATTGCCTGTCCCCCCTGCCCACGTGTTCCTTGGAAAAAAGGCCATGTGGGGTCCACGGAGATACCCGTAAGGAATCCATTCCGTCCATTGGTTTCTCACTTTCTCAATAGAAATGGAGTAAAAAAATCAGGTAGATATAAAATTCATGTGAATCACACCACAAAATATGTGGGGGGATTGATCACACACCATTGGAAACCTTGTGGGGTCACAAAAGTGTTAGATCATGATGATATGTGTGCCTCTAGTTTATTCCAGTGGTAATAATCTTATCAAAGGTTTGGATGATATATAAAGATCATGGTCGTCCGTTCCAGGAAGGTTTCAATAGTCTCACTGTTTCCTGTCGTGTGGCCCACCTGAGTTTTGAATCTGTCTGATTATTAGAATAATATCTTATTGTTTGCTCTAGAAACTGATGAACGGAGTGGATTTATTACTGGCATCTCTTTAGGCCCCACATAACTTCCGAACACAACAGGGAAACTGTAAAATCACGCCAAAACCCCTTAATTCATGAGGTGTGTGTGCCCACGCGTGTATTATAAGGTAACCCACTACATGCCCCTATGTGTCAACGTGGCAGTTGGATGAGAGATCCAAGCCATCCATCAGGTAGGGCCCGTCCAAGTAGAGTACCTTATCAAAAGTCAGCACTATCCGATAATCGGATGGCCCACTTCTTCTGTAAATAGCGGCCAACATGATAAGTAGACCAGCCTGATTTTTGAAAAAGGTAACCCGAAGCTACGTGATGGTCCTTTTTCTCACACAGGTGTGGCCCACCTGATGAATGAACCACCCTGATTCTTAGGTCAGGGAATGTCCAGTGGTCCCCACCAAACCTTGCACACGTGAGCGACCTGTCAGATGCAAATCCGAGTCTTCCAAAAAACAATCATCTCACCTGTTGGAGGTTCTATGACGAAATTACCCTTGTGGGGGTGGAACTAACAAACTGAGGGGCTGGAAATTTCAAAAGAAAAGAATAGAAAACTCAAAACAGAGGGAATAATGGGCTTTGAAACTCACCTATTGCATACATCTTCTGATAATTCAAAATGTCGAACTTTCTCATCCTCTCTCTGTAGCTCTTGTAGAATTTCTGCAGCTCATCCATCGGATCTTCCTGCAGGAACTTCTCATCTATCTTCCATGGCTTCAGATCATCTGTCACCCTGGGGCTCTCCGATTCCTCCAAGATCGTTGGGAGCCCGGTTGCCCGCACATTTTTCAGTTCCATCTTCAGTTGCTCCATCAGATCCTGATGTTCCCATAGATATTCCAATCCGTCTGAGTCGTCGTGGTCTGAATTCGACAGATTCTCCAATTGGGTCCCGCCCAATTGATCTGCATCATTGATGAGCGCTGCCTTTTTTCCATCTGAGCCTTCCAATTCATGTTTAGGCTCACCAAAATCCTTCTCTGATTGAAAACCGTCAGATTGATTTGCATCACTGGTTTGATTCTTGCCAGAGGTTCCTGCTTCAGGAATCTGTGAATTCGCTAAATGGTTTCGTTCAGATTCCTGTAATTCATCCATGGATGCTGTTTCTTCTCCGTTGAAGTCATCTGAGCCATGTTCTGATTCTGGGAAATCTCTTTCGGACAGAAGTTCGCTGGATAGAATTGAATCATCGATTCGAGATACATCACTGAAGTCCAATGATTCTGTATCTGAAAGATACAGCTTATAAACATCGATTGGGCTATTGATGGGAGAAAACACGTCGCTAAAATCATCAGAATCCATGTCCAAAGCAAACGAATTCCGCAAACGGGTTGCTGCTGAAATTTGCATGAATTCCAGTAAGTCCGTTTCGCGCGTCAACCCCTCGACATCCATCTCAGATAGAAATTCGTTTCTATCCGAATCTGTTATTGGATTCATAACGGAAAGACCATCGCTGAGACTCATGGATTCTGGGTCTGAATCACAACCAGAGAACCCTTTCTCTGATACTAAACTAACTTCATCAATCATGTCTCTTCCACCTGAAGTATGAATTTCTGAATAGAGAGTTGGATGCAGGGCTTTTGAATTTTCAGGTTCCTCTTCTCTTTTGCAGACATCAGCAGCACAGGAATTTGTGACTAGTTCTTCAGTAAGAGCTTCTGCTGCTGAATTCATATGCTTGAAGTCTTTATCCAACGAAAACCCGTCTTCGAATTCGATATCAGGTGCCTCTTTAGTGCTGGAAGAATAATCGCCTTCGGAATCAATATATGATTCCTTGACACTGAAACTCATGATCTCCGGTTCTTCGGTGAAACCGGCAAAATCTTTACTAGCTAGGAAACGATATTGATGGATTTCTGTCGTTTGGGTAGATATCTTTTCTTCCCTACCATGAACATCTGATTCTTCGATGCTTCTTCGGATGTCTTCTGGACTCTGCAGCTGAAACTTAAAACTGAAACTCAAAGAACTCTTCTTCTCGCCAAACCCATCATCCTCCGATTCCGCTGAATCGATTACTTCAGCTGCACCATCAGAACATCTGGAATCCTTCTCCGCTCCAATTTCATCTTCTTTTAGGCTAAGAACATCACAATTCGAATCATCCATCTTAGAACTACTTTCAATCCGAAACCTGCAAAAGAAAAACCAACACAATTAAATATATTCAAATATCAATTAAAAAACCAACAAAATTACAATTCATTCAAATATCAATTGAAAAACCAACACAATTACAATCCATTCAAATATCAATTGATCGATAGCCAATTACGAATTCTCATTACCTGAAAGAATATCTGTTTAAGAATCCGAAAACCCAGAACAGACAAGTCCTGATGAAAATCCAACAAGAACCAACGAACAGCACCATCTTCCTGTAAATCACCTGATTAACAGACCCTTCATCTATCAAATTCAAATGGGTATCCAACGGAAAAACCTTTCGGGTACCCATTGATTTGATCCAATGAATTTTGTTCTATCCTTCTCTTCTTGTTTCTTTGGGTTTGAAGCAAAGATGGAAAAACGGTCAATGAACTTACTTATTTCCACATGGAATTTTCATGGAAGAAACAGACTCCTTACCTATGGAGAGAGAATATGAGGATTTGGGAAGAGACCTAGTTCAAGGAGGTTGAGATCTGACCTAATTAGGGTGATAAAAGAGGAGATTGAGTTGCGAATAAGGAGAGAAAAGAACAGGTTAGCGACCTGCTATTGTTGAAGTTAACTTGCTTAGATTTCTGAGGGCTGTTGTTATCAGCGGATTTTTCTGTTGGGGCGTCTTCGTTTTCCGTTTTTTCTCTGCTTCTGTTTAGGAGGGATTCAGGGGTGGGTAAAATTGGAAATTTAAGCAAGGTTTTACATTTCTTTGATTTTCTAGATTTTTGACTCGTGGTGCAGACCGTGTTTGTTCCAGAGTGGGACCACAAATATCTATCTCCGTTTTGGATCGTTGATCTAGTGGCCCACAGGGTCAATTTGCAGACCTTGTATGTTTGAACGGCTAGGATTGCATATTTGTTTGGGTTTTTGGGACACGGTCCATCCACTTGGTAGCCCACCAGATGGACGGGCAGATAAGCTTGATTTTTTTATTTTTTTTTGGGATATGTTTTCTTCAAGAATGAACGTTGCTGATGGCCCCTTCTGACAGACCATGAGATGATCCAGACCGATCGTCTAGTGGGTCCTGCCGTCCTGCCATTTCCATCCGGCAAAATCTCAACGGTAAGAGATGATGCTGTCCATATGAAGGCGGACGCGGTTTGGCTACTGACGCTGCCACCAGCCTGGTGGCTAGTGGTCGGTGCTATGTGGACCCCAAAATGATGTATGCATTTTATCCACTACGTCCATACCTTTTTAAAGATAATTTTACTGCTTTACACCAAAAATTAGTTAGATTTAAATATCAGGTGGACCACACCATGAGAAAACAGTAGTGATTGAATGTCCACCATTGAAAACCTCCTAGAGCCCATTGTAATGGTTATTTGACATCTAACCTGTTTATTAGGTCATACTGACTTAGATGAAGAGAACAAAAAATATATCAGCTTGATCCAAAACTTTTGTGGCTCCAAAGAAGTTTTTAACGGTGGGTGTTTAATCAATACTGTGCAGTCCACTTGAGATTTAGATCAACCTAATTTTTGGGATCATACCATAAAATGATTCGGAAGAATGGGTGGATAGCATGGATGAAACAAATACATCATGCTGGGGCCCACAGAGCACCGACCACTAGCCATTGGCTAGTGGCAGGGTGAGTAGCGAATCCGTTTCCTATGAGGCCAGTATTTTATTATTATTATTTGTAAACGATTTTTTTGACCGTTGTTTCTCATTTAACTTTGTACGCAATTGAAGGATGGGCCTTGGGCCAGCCCATAATTGGAAGGCCATTGTTGATCTTGTTTGGGCCTGAGATTAGCTTGATCAATATCTCCATTATGGACCGTTGATCTAGTGGGCCACCGCATGAATTTGTCCATAGCCGAAGATTGCGTGGTTGGATTATGTTAGTCATCCGATCACTGCTTTGACTTGCAGATGGATGGTTAGAAACGTCCGGGTCATAGTTATTGTTCCAGCTCCGCAATTTGCAGAAATTACATTTTGAACGGTTGAGATCACACAATTACCTCGACTTTTTGGGCCATGGTCCATACACTCGGTATCCCAACAGGCGGATAAGCTTCACTCGATGCCCCCACCATGCGGGAGCGGATTAGGTACGGGGCCTTACCCAAGACGGTGCCGCCGTTACAGTGAGGCCCACATTGATGGATGTATTCTATATCCACGCCTTCCATCCGTTTTTACCAATCATTTCAGAGTATGAGATAGAATATGAAACGGATCCAAATTTCAGGTGGACCATACCATAGTAAACAGTGATGATTGACTGTGAGCCATAAAAGTTATTGATCAAGGTGATATTTCTTTTTGACCTTCATCTAGGTTTTTGTGACCATATCAACATAATGGATGGCAGATAAACATTAGGGGTGAGTAGGGGTGTACACGAACCGAGCTAGCTCGCTCGGCTCGGCTCGACTCAACTCGAAAAAGCTCGATTCAACCTGGATTGAATCTGAGTTTGAGCCAAGTCGAGCTGATATTTTGAGCTCAAAAATGAGTTCGAGCTAAGTTTAAGCTGACCCTTGCTCGACTCAGCTCGGATCGAACCTAGCTCGAATCAAATTCGGATCAAACTAGTTCAGTGAATCAGTTACTTTGATATTGATGTTGCTCACAAGTGTTTGATGAAATAACTCAAAGAAATGTGGCAGGTGACAAGAAAGGTATGTATATGAAACCAACACCTTTCTTTTTCTTGATTTTTATGTTGCTCAAAAGGTGTTTGATAAAATACTTGTTTAAATCATTGCTGCTATCTCAAATACAATGAGATTTTGAAGGTGAAGTATAGGTGTTTGTGAAAATGCTCATATAGCCAATTCGGCTCAAGCTGGCCCGAGCTGCTGACCAAACCAAGCCAAGCTAGCCAATCAGGCTCGAGGACTGAGCCGAGCCGATCTTGAGCTGAGGTCAACTAGTGGCCGAGCCAAGTTGAGTTTAGGTCAGCTCGATTTTGTTCGGCTTGATGTATATCCCTAGGGGTGAGCCTTAGGATGTTTTAATGGTGGGGCGTTCAATTGAGCACTGGTTTCTATAGTATGGTCCACCTGAGATTTGGTTCTGCTTAACTTTTGAGCACAGGCTCTCTAGTAATCTGGAAAATGAACCGACGGCGTGGATATATAATAAATACATCAAGTTGAGCCATGTGGTGAGGGCCGCATCTAATCCGCTCACCACCATGGGATGATCTAGATCGATCGTCAAGATGGTCCTACCATAACCACATGGCAAAATGTCAGTGGTTTGAGATGGTGTGGCCCATCTGTGGAAGCATGGTCAGGATTTTATTTCTTTATTTAACACACACGCCCACACATCCACCCACCCACACACCACAATGGGTGTTTGAACCTTATAGATGTCTGGGCCACACCAAGATAGCAAAAGGCCATCCTAGCCGTTTACTTGTGGCCCACAATTTTAAAGGTCAGGATTGCCCTTTCTATGAAGATTTTTAGGCATCGCGCCCATTGACGGTTTTTGTTGTTTTTTATTTTTATTTTTACACACGCACCCACGCACGCTGCGGTGGGATTTCACCACCTATGGGTTTCGAACCCAAGACCCCGTGTTGAAACTCCTTGGGGCTGTTTGGGCGGTGGGATTAGAAGGGATTTGGTGGGATGGGATTCATCTGTCGTGTGCCAATTCCAATCCATGTTTGAGAAAAATGGAAAAGCTTGGAATTACATTAAATGGAATTGCATTGGGTCCAATTTCACTAAATGTTAGCAAATTGTGTAGGTCCCACCATAATGTGTGGGCTATATCCACACCGTCCACCCATTTATTGAGATTATTTTAAAGCATGGACCAAAAAATCAGGTAAATCTTAAGCTCAAGTGGACCCCACCATAGAAAGCAACGGTGTTTGAATACTTACCGTTGAAAACTTCTTTGGGGCCACATAAGTTTTGGATCTACTTCATTTTTAGGCTCATGCCATAAAATGAGGTTACAAAACAAATGAACGGTTTAAATATAACACGCGTGTGTTATTCTCAATAATTTCAAATGATGGTTGGCATATCCATTCAATGTACCACCGTATGATCAACAAAGCATGACATTAATCTTATCCCAGGGCAATGGGGGACAATTAGAGGTAGGCATCGAGCTGAGTCAAGTCGAGGTGGGCCAAGCTTGGCTTGGCTTATCCATGATGTACTTGAGTTCGAGCTTGAGCTCGAGCTTGGCATCGAGCTCAACATTGAAGCTTGGCTTGTTTGTCAGAGCTGGCGAGTCGAGTTCGAGTTGAGATAGTAGTTCGAGTCGAGTCGAGTTTACCTTGAGTTGAGCTCGAGCTTGTTGGGTGAGAGAGTAATGAATTTTATTCTTAATCCTCCTCCATTGATGAAAAATTCAAAACTCTTAAAAGAATCAAAGTAAAACCCGATGAAAAAATCAAACAAAGCTTCGAATCGGATGAGGAAACTTGTAAGAACCGATCTGTCCTTGATCTTCTTCCACCAGCAGAAATTCAAGTACTAAAAAAGAAACAGAGCAAAACACAGATCAGAAATCCAAGTAAAGAGCTCTAGCCAATCAGATCATTGGATTTCCTTGAAGCTCTAACAAATCTGAGAAGAACCCATCTCAAATTTCTTGAATTTCTCGCCTAAGAAGTAGATCTTAAGAGATTGAAATCATACTATTGTGGAGCCGAAATGAAAACTGGTGCTGGTGGTCGGGGCGAGCATGCAGCTGGCAGTGGGCAGAGAAAGAGAAGAAAGGAAAAGTGAAGGGGGTGCGTGTGGTCGGGTAAAGACTCTAAGTTTATTTTTTATTTTTTATTTATTTTTAAGTTATATTTATTAATCGAGCCGAGTCGAGCTCAAGTTCGAGCTTCGAGTCGAGTTGAGTTGAAATGCCCCCTGGTCGAACTTGGCTTGAACTCAACTCAAGTTTCAAATAATTAGCTTAGCTTGGTTTGAATTAGGCATTCAAGCCGAGTTGAGAGAGCTTTTCGAGCTAGCTTGACTCGTGAATAGCCCTAGGGACAATCCCTGCCATGAGTAATAATTATGTTTTTTGAATCCCATCCCACCTAATCCCTTCTAATCCCACTGCCCAAACCAACCCGTGGAATGGAATTCAAACAACATAATTATTACACATGGCAGGCTTGTCCCCCGTTACCATGGGATAAGCTTAATTCCATGCTATATTTGTAATAAAGTGGTACATTGAATGGATATACTCACCATTATTTGAAACTATTGAGAATAACACATATGTGTTATATCCAAATCGTTCATCTGTTTTGTAACCTCATTTTATGGCATGGGCCTAAAAATGAGGAAGATCCAAAACTTATATGGCCCCAAAGAAGTTTTCAAGATAGGTATTCAATCCCCGCTGCTTTCTATGGTGGGGTCCACTTGAGCTTTAGATTTATCTGATTTTTTGGCCATGCTCTAAAATGATCTCGAAAAATAGCTGAACATTATGATGGGACCTACACAACTTGATAACATGGAGTGGAAGTGGGACGGACCAAATGCAATTCCATCCCACCTAATCCTATCTAATACCACGCGCCAAGTCTACCACTCGGCAACGACTGGAACCCGCCCATTAACGGTTGTGTACAACTCAATGGTCTGGATTGCCATACCATTGCCCCACTTGTTAGAACTCAGGACGCTTTTATACGGACTGATTGCATAGTGTAAACACCAACCACCGACGTTGGACTGCATGCCAGAGAAAAGCTGCTCTGTGCCCCACCATGAGGTATGTGTTTTATCCAGTTCATTTATGTTTTCGGATCATTTTAAGGCATGAGCCAAAAAAATAAGACATCCAGATCTCCTATCGACCACACCATAAGAAGCACTGTTGAATGAATGTGTTACCTCATCGATACGTTGATGGCAAATAAAAATTACTGTGGGTCATAGTAATTTTTAATAGTGGTCATTCAATAATCACTATTTCCTACAATGTGGTCACTTTAGATCTGCATTGCTTAATCTTTTGGACCATGTCTCAAAATGAGCTGAAAGATTATAAAAGGAATGGATGTAGAACACATATATCAAGGTGGCCCCACGGTTAGGGCTAACCCACTAAGCCGTTACCCGACTGAAACCGGATTGCGTCCTACGCTCGCCCGTCTCTAGCTGGGAACGGGCAGGAGCTTTGATTGCCCATATTGATGTATCGGTTTTATCCATACCGTCTATCCATTTTTCCGTGGCATTTCAAGATAGAAGACCAAAAACGAGAAATATCAAATAAACAGGTGGACCACACGACAGGGATTAAACTTTGATCGTTGAAAACTTCTTAGAGGCCACAGAAGTTTTGGATCGAGCTAATATCTGTATTTTCTCTTCATCTAGGTCCATGTAACTTTATGAATAGGTTGTATGGAAAATAAACATCACGGTGGGCATTAGGAAAGTTTCAACGGTGAAAATCACTGGCAACACTTCTTCTTCTAGTGTGGTCTATTTTAGCCTTGTATCTACCTAAATTTTGGTATGCTACCATAAAATTCCACGAAATAATGTATAGATGGTGTGGATAAAACATACGGTGGCAACTCAAAGCTTCTGCCCGTTCCCAGCTGGAGACGTGCGGGGCAGGACGCAATCCGCGTTCAGGCCTACTCGCCCAATCCGCGCGCGCTTGTATACTTGGCAAAGCTGCTGGCCACGTATATCATATAATTCAGCCTTCACTTGCAGCAACGTGTCTGAACGGTGCAAAGGATGGGCCCACCATGAAAGCTTAATTATATAATATAAGGTCGATCCAATCACATCATTGGGTGGGCCAGACCTACACGTTGAGTCAAACCATCGTCTGTCAATTGAATTGATTTTTATTGTGGTCCACTCACGAACGAACGAACCTCATTTACTGCCCCTGGTATCTTCCACAGGGTCTTTTTTTTTTTTTTTTTTTTGCATGGATTAGATGTTCTATAAAATGACACGTCAGCGAGGAAGGGGTCGTATGGTGGGCGCGATTGGTACTACCCCGCCTGTTCCGAGCTCGGGACAGGCAAAGGCTCCAAGGGAAACTGAGGGTCCATTGTGATGTATGAACTTTATCTAAACCGTTAATCCATTTTTACATATCATTTTAGATTATGAAACCAAAAATAGAGAATTTCCAATACTCAAATGGACCACACAGTGGGAAGTAAATTCCTACCGTTGAGAATTTCTTGAGGGATTACGGAAGTTTTGAATCAAGCTGATATTTGTTTTTTCGCTTCATCCAACTGTATATGACCATATCAACAGGTTGGATGGAAAATAATCGACACAGTGGACCCTAAGAAGGTTTCAATGGTGGGCGTCCTTTGTACCGCTGCTTCCTGTGGTGTGGTCCACTTGAGCCTTATATCTAGTTTATTTTTGGTTCATTAATGTAAATTGATATGAAAATATGGATGGACGGTGTGGATAAAACTCATAAATCACGGTGACCCCTCAGTGGTTCTCAGACCGTCCGCCTGTCCCGAGCTCGGAACAGGCGAGGGTAGTACCTAATCCGCGCCCTCGTATGGTAATCGTTTCTCAATAGTAATCAATGTAAAAAAGCATTAATTAATAAGCATGCACGGTAAGAGAGGTTGGTTAGTGTAAGAAAATGGCATCAATGACGTTTTAACTCTTAAGAGCTCGTTTTGCCATTGTCGCAACTCACACGTCGAGTGGGGCCCACACTCTGAGTGGTCGGATGGATAATCTGAGCCGTCAATGATCTGAAATCCATGACGTTTGGTCTACTGTGAGGAACTTACGCGGAATGGATGATGGAAACTGTCAATATCAGTGGATGAATTTTCCAATGGCTCGCAGTCAACTCTCTAAATCCAAGGTTAGGATAATCGATGAATGCTGATCATGAGACCACAGCTTATCCATGGTAGTAACAAGAATATGGACGGTTCAAAGCATCTGATCATCTCAGCATGTGGGAACTAGTGAGCTGGGCCTTGAAAGCCCACTGGCCATTGAGAACCACTCCGTCCACAGGAAGCATTCATGCACTGATGTACGTGAACAGGTTAAGGCCCCTTGCTTTGAAATCAATCCAACCGTTGGTGTTGGTGACAACATCAATACCATCCATAATTTTCAATGGCCCACTCTCAAACTACATTTAGTAATTTTAAGGCCCACACTTTCCTCGTATACGATGATCGAGACCCTTCTTACCATTTGTTCTATTGATGAGGCTATTGGACCATATTAGCATATTCTATGCCGGCATATTTCGGCAAAAAAATAATAATTTGGACGGTTGAAAGGGTCGGTATCAGGTGGTCCACCACAAAAAGGACAAATACATAACATTTAAATAATAAATAAATAAAAAAGAATACGAGTATTGTATTTGTACAGAATAAGGAGGGCGGAACCACCGCAAAGCTTTGTAGGTCAAGCTTCACCTACAAATGGATGTGTGGGTCCCACCATGATGCAGCATGAAATTGAATCCGCCCATCAGGTGCGCCCACTTTTGTTCTCCTTGAATCTCAAAATACAAGCTGATCTAAAACTCGTGTGGGCCACACCATAGGGAACAGATGGGACGGGGACACCCACCATTGAAAACCTTTCATATTGTGTGTAGAGCCCACCGTGTTTCTTATATTCCATCCAATCCATTAAGAAGATGTTATCAACCAGGATCGATGAAAATTCAAAATTTCAAGCCGTTCCAGATATCTGGTGGACCACATCAATTGATTTTAGAGGTTCGAGGCATGATTTTACATGTTGTGGCCTACCTGTGATTTTTAAAAAAAATATATATATATATATCTTATTTAGATTTGGGAACCAAGGAGAACATGAGGGGGCCACATGATGGAAGGATGGGATGTCATGAATCCATCATGGTGGGCCCCATACATCGGATTATAGGCTAAGCTTAACCTGTGAAGTTTGCAGTGTATCCAACCTCAAAATAAATTAGAATTCCAGCTTATAAGGGCCTCCTCAGAACATTTCATACGGCAGTTTTAGCAGGACCCGAATCCTCCAAAACTCCTGTTTTCCCAAGCGAGTAAAACGCCTAAGCATTTTACAGTCTATCATTTGTATATGTGGCATCCAGTCCATGCATCAGGTGATAACCCTTATTTTGACCGTGAATATGAAATGTAATATTGAAATAACGTTTAATGGGCCATATCAATGGGAATAATGTAAATTTTTACTAAAACCTCTAAGTTCAGGCTGTGTGGTCCGGTTGAGTTTTGAATTCATCTGATTTTCGTACATGAAATTTAACCTAGTGATTTACACATGATTAAAGGATTTGATGAAAGATACACATCATGGTGATCCCGCACACAATCCTATGGTTGGCATCCCATATCCCAGTGTTCCCTGTAGTGTGGTCCATCTGAGTCCTGGACCTTCTGGTATTGTTTCTCATGGACTATAATCCAAGGATAGAACCTGATGGACGGAGTGGATGTTACATTATATACAACATGATGGTCCCACAGAGATTGGGTGTTTTGCGTCGCTGTGGAAAACAGGCGTTGCATAGGATTTTGGTTGGTTTCCGTACGGGAGAAGGCAGAGATCATGCGTTCTTTGGCTCATCCGTGGAGAGTCTACATACATCATTTAAAAGCTTACTAAACTTATCAAGAGAAGATGTGGCCTTTCCACCTACCTATTCTTCAGGTACTCAGTTTGTGCAAGTGAGGCCCATTGCGTGGTGATCCTGACCGTTGATCTGATGGGCTTCAAAGTGGATGGACCAAATCCCTAAAAGATCCTTTATAGGACAAAATTACGCCTTGATCCATGGTATGCAAATAGACGGGTTAGAAAAGAAATATTGCGGCATTGCACATTCAACAGAAAACAAGCCAAAGATTGGATGGTCGAGATCTTCCAATCAAGATGCTTTTTGGGGAATGGTCATTTCATGGTGGGCCGAATCAGATAAACGTTCTGGACAAAGTGAAACATGGTCCACGTGCGATTACGTTCGTTTGAGAATTAATACACGCAGCCTGCGTATATGCAGAGTTCATGAGTGGCTTTCAACACTCGAAAGTGGAAATCGGGACCATTGATCTGTTACATTGACTGGGGATGGACCATGATATTCTTGTACTTTATTTCTGGTCATTCTGAAGAATGTTAATAATACGACCACACATAACATTGCACGAGAAATTGCAAATTAATGGAAAGTTCTACACCCAGATCCATAGCTCAACTGGCAGATTGAGTGGAGATACCTCATTTCAACACTTGAGGTCTTGGTGTCGATCCCAAGTAGGGGTGGGCAAAATAGATTCGATCCGGTAAATTCGACCTGATCAGACCCGATCTGACCCGATCCGACCCGAACCAACGGTCTGGATCGGTCAGGATCGGGTTAGGTAATTCAGATCCGAACGAATTTCGGATCGAATTGGGGTATGGGTGGATCCGGACTGACGACCCAACCCGATCCGGAATCAGGTATTATATAAGGGCATTTTACATTTTATCCTAATCTAAAAACGCATGATCCCTCTCTCTCTCTCTCTCTCTCTCTCTCTCTCTCTCTCTCTCTCTCTCTCTCTCTCTCTCAACCCCCGCCGATTCCCTCTCCCAAACCCTCACTGCCTACTCTCTCTCTCTCTCTCTCTCTCTCTCTCTCTCTCACTGCGTACAGGTGCTGTCAGACCTTTTTGGAGCTTTTAGATTACCCTGTATTTCCCTTTCCGCATTGTACTTAAAAGTTTTTGATATAGTGGATATGTGGTGATATTGTTTCGTGACTTGGTTATGCTTGTGGTTATGCTCCATTACAAAAAAAAAATTCATACTGAAAATCCTCCTTGTAGGATCCTGGGATCAGAATCTGGCGTATAGGTGCTGGGAGCCGAGAATGGGGTACTACGGAGGTTGTCGGCACCGGATTCGGCGATCGGGAATTTTGTGAGCCCGTTTTCCGAGTTTGGGGCGTGACAGCCTTCAAAATTGCTTGGGACGTGTTTGGTTCAAGGGATTAAAAGGGATTGGAAGATTTAATCCTGGGATTGGCCGGGCGTTCCAAACAGATAGGAAATAGCAATCCCGGGATATAGTAATCCCATAGATCTTGCACCAATCTATTGACGCAGCTATCATTACCTTGAAATATGTGCAATCCACTCTAATACCATCCAATCTGCCTGGCCAAACAGGACCTAATGGTGGGCGTTCAATCACCACAGTTTCCTATGGTGTGGTCCACCTAAGATTTGGCCCTAAAATGAGCTGGAAAAAATGAATGGCCTGCATACACATATTATGGTGGAGCCTATAAAGCATTTTTAGGGCTCGTTTGGCTGGGTGGATTGAAAGGGATTGAATGGTATTAGGGTGGATGGCCTGGATTTCTAGGTATTGATGGTGTTGTAAGTGGATTGTCTTCAGATACATGGGATTGCTATATCCCTGGATTGATATATCCAGTCTGTTTGGCACGCCCGACCAATACCGAGATTAAACCTTCCTATCCCTTCCAATCCCTCAAGCCAAACACGTCTCAGGGATTGGGATCAGATCACCAACTTTGTTTGGCACGCCCGGCAAATCCCAGGATTTAACTTCCAATCCCTTCCAATAACATCCAATCCCTTCCAATCTGACCGGCCAAATGGGCCCTTAGATTTCAGAAATAGAGAGAGGGGAATGCAGATTGAAGGATTGAAAGATTTGAGAAAGAGATAAAGAGGAAGAAAGAAAGAAACTAACCGTACGTACTCCGTCTTCTTCTCCTTCTCCTTCTTCTTTTCCTTCTTGCAGCGAAATGGGTTTTTGAAAACAAAGAGGGGAATGCGGCCTTGAGACAGGGAGAGAGGGTGAGGGAGATCAAGAGATTAAGAGAGGGCAAGGGAAAGAGAGAGACTGAGTGCGAGAGAGAGAGACGGAGAGATGGGTTCGTCAGCGAGCGGGAGAAAATGGCAGACGGGGGTTTTTATTTTTGGAGGGGTTTGGGGTTTTGGAGGGGTGCGTGACGGACGGCTCCCTGGACATTTTTTGGTTTTATGACCGTAGGGCCCACTGTGATGTATTTCATATACCCACTCCGTCCATTAATTTTAAATTATTATTTTAAGTGCCGATAAAAAAATGAGTTAGATCGAATCTGTAAGGAGACCACACAACATATTAACAGTAGAAATTTAATTTATATTATTTCTTATGGTGTGGTCCACTTAGACATTTAATCTACATAATTTTTGGGCTCATGCACTAAAATTATATATCAGAATTTTTGGACGGCTTAGATCAAACACATATATTCCAATGCACCTCATGGATCCCCTTAAGCACCATTTATATTTAATATGTTTTAGGCGGGGAGGTACATTTTAGCTACAGAGCACTTAGGCTATAGCTACGAATTAAATCCATAGCTAAAAGCTTTCAACCTCCATAGTCATTGCTCAATATTTTGGTAGTGGGAATACCCGACGAAGGACTAAGTCCCCTGGGCGGAACCGCCTGGTCTTGACTTTCGAATTGTAGAATCGCGCAACTTATTGATGTCAAGCCGCGACTCGAAGCCTCGAGATATCTCTGACTTCTTCAAGCAAATCCAGGTTAGCTGCAATCTGCTCAGAGTTCTGGTTTTCTTAGTAATTCTTAACCCGACCAGTAGGAAGGCCAATTTCAACTGACACCATTGCCTCCGAGCCATAAGAGAACGAGAACGGAGTTTCCCCAGTTGAGTACTGAGTTGTGGTCCTATAGGCCCAGAGGACGAATGGGAGCTCATCGGCCCAATTGCCTTTCTCTTTCTCCAATTTTGTTTTAAGATGGTGCTTGATAACTTTATTGTCCGCCTCCACCTGTCCATTGGACTGAGGGTGCCGAGGAGAAGAATACGCATTTGTGATGCCGAGTCCTTGACACATGCTTCGAAACTTATTGTTGTCGAACTGTCGGCCATTGTTTGACATGATGGTGCGCGGAATTTCGAACCGGCAGATGATGTTTTTTCAGACAAAGTCAATCACTTTCTGTTCTGTGATTTTAGCAACGGGCTCGGCCTCGGCCCACTTGGTGAAGTAGTCGACTGCGACGATGGCAAACTTAACTTGCTATTTTCCTGTAGGCAGAGGGCCGATGATGTCGATTCCCCACTGAGCGAACGACCACAGACCGCTCATAGGAGTCATTTCTTCCTCGGGTTGCCTCGACACAGTCGCATAGCATTGGCATTTGTCACATTTTTTAACATAATCCTTTGAATCTTCTTTGATAGTCGGCCAAAAATATCCTTGTCAGAGTATCTTTAGGGCCAAAGCTCGGCTGCTGGAATGGTTTCCGTAGATTCCTTTGTGAATCTCCTGATAACATATTCTGGCTCGTCGGGTCCGAGACACCTGAGGTAAGGCTGAGAATGCCCTTTTAAGTATAGGACACCGTCCAGGATGACGTATTGTGCTGCTCGGACTCTCAGGCGCCTGGCTTCCAGTATGTCCGAGGGAATCTCGCCAGATGTGAGGTAGTCGAAAACCGGGTCCATCCAGCTCGGAGTATCTTGCACTGGATTAATCGTTTTCTTCTTTGCCTGGTCGATGCTCGGATATTTTATAAATTTGACAGGGACGATCAGCGGGATTCTCCCTTTTGAGGCTGAGGCCAGTTTCGCTAAGGCGTCGGCCCACGAATTTTCTGCTCTGGAGATTTGATGGATCGTACAGTTTTAGAATCTTCCAATTAACTTTCTCGCCTCGTCTAGATAAACGATCATTCTCGTCTCCTTAGCTTCGTACTCGGTGGAGATATGATTTTCTACCAGCTGGGAGTCACATCGGACCTGGAGAGCCTGGACACCCAAACTCGCTGCCAATCTGAGTCCAGCCAGTAAAGCCTTGTACTCCGCCTCATTGTTTGATGCCTTGAAGCTGAGTCGGATGGCATATTGGATGGACGTGGAATCAGGTGTGATAAGGACGATTCCGGCTCTGGCTCGCTTAACATTGGATGATTCGTCTACATAGAGGATCCATCCAGTTTCCGATACGGTCCCTGGGTTGGGCGGAGGATCGGATGGAATAATCTCACTTTCGGCGCTGACCTCCCCTGTACTCGGAGTGGTGAATTCAACAATGAAGTCGGCCACAGTTTGGCCCTTAATTGCTGTCTTCAGACGAAACTAAATGTTGAACTCTTCGAGTTCGATTGCCCACTTGGTTAGCCGACCCGAAACTTCGGGCCTCTGGAGAACTTGTTTGAGAGGGGAGTTGGTCAACACAATGACCGAATGGACTTGGAAGTACGGACATAACCTCCGAGCTGAAACGACGAGGCTGAGCGTTAGCTTCTCCACGGGCGGATATCTTGTCTCCGCAGGTACCATAGCCTTGCTCACGTAGTATATGAGGTGTTGCCTGCCTCTGACCTCTCTGATTAGAGCCGAGCTAACGACCGAGGCCGACACTACAAGGTACAGGATCAAGGGCTCGCCTTCGTCGGGCTTGGACAACAGGGGGTGAGCCCAGATACTGCTTCAATTACTGGAAGGCTTGTTCGCATTCTGACGTCCATTCTGCCTTCTTATGACCCTTCAACTGTTGGAAGAAGGGGAGGCATTTATCTGTAGCTCTGGAGATAAATTGTCTGAGTGCGGCCACATGTCCAGTGAGGCATTGTATCCTTTGATAATCCGAGGCAAATTCATGTCGAAGAGTGCTTTGATTTTGTCGGGATTCGCTTCAATGCCCCTCTGGTTGATCTGAAACCCAAGGAATTTTCTTGAGCCGACTCCGAAAGCGCACTTTGCGGAATTCAGCTTCATCTGGTATTCTCGGAGGATGGTGAACGTTTCTTCGAAATCCGTCAGGTGATTGGACGCCTTAATACTTTTCACCAGCATGTCGTCGACGTACACTTCCATAGTGCGTCCGATCTGTTTGAAGAACATTTGATTTACCAGTCTGTGATACGTGGCCCCAACATTTTTCAGGCCAAATGGCATGACCTGGTAATAGTAGAGTCTCTTGTTCGTGACAAAAATAATCTTCTGCTTGTCTGGGAGATGCATTGCGATTTGGTTATACCCGGAGTATGAGTCCAAAAAAGAGAGTAATTCATGTCCCGCCGTGCAGTCCACCAGCTGATCGATCCGAGGCAACGGGAAACTATCTTTCGGACAAGCCTTGTTTAGATCCGAGTAATCTACACAGACTCGCCATTTTCCGTTGGCCTTCTTGATGAGGACCACATTTGCAATCTAGTCGGGGTAGTATACCTCCCCTATGAAACCAGGTCGAGTAAGATGAAGACCTCATCGGCAATGGCCTTGTATCGCTCGGCATCGAACGGTCTTCTCTTTTGCTTTACCGGTTTATGGTCTGGGTCCACGTTCAGCCTATGGACCAAGACGTCAGGAGAGATCCCCGACATATCCGCGTGTGACCATGCAAAGACGTCCTTATGTTGCCATAGCAATGTTAGCATTTCGGACCGCTGCTCAGGGTTCAGTGAAGTTCGAGTTAGACAGTTCTGCTCAGATTTGCCTCGACGAGCAGCACTTTCTCTAGATCTTCTACGGACGATTCTTCCGCTGGTCCTCTGGGGTATAACATGTTGATGGTAAGTGTTTGCTTGACCAACCCCTTCTTGACTACTATAGCATAACATCTCCAAGCCTCGCATTGATCGCCTTAGAGGTATCCTATCCCGCCCTCGGCAGAGATTTCATCATGAGGTGATAGGTGGAGACAATTACTCTCATTGCATTGCGGGAAGGTCTACCCAAGATGACGTTATGTACCGATGGTACATTGACAACAAGAAAGTCCACCGTGAGATGACTTGATGTTGTTCTTCTCCCGCAGTTACTAGGAGGGAGATGACTCCCTCGAAGATCACTCTTTCTCCGGCAAAATCGTGCAGGGGGGTCTTCACAGGTCTGAGGTGAGATCTCAGAATTACCATTCTTTCAAAGGCTTAAGAATATATTACTTTGCAGTTTGCTATAGTCATAATAACTACCAGGGCATTGTCGTGTGGATGTTGGATTCCACGCGCATCTTCTTCCGTGAAGTTCAGAGTGTATGGGTTGACCCAGAGTTCCTTGTTGGGCCGCTCGGTTAAGTGGACGTAATGTTCCAGATCACACTTCCCAGAGTGGGCTTTCCGCGCCCTATTCGAGTCTCCTCCCACAGATAAGCCCCTGAAGATGGTACGAATTTCGACGGGCTCTTCTGTGGTAATATTCGGCTGCTCTTTCTCTTTCTCTTCTTTCCGAGCAGCTTTTCCCTCTTTGGTGTATCGGCGCAGGTGTCCCTTCAGAATAAGGGTCTTGATCTCATCTTTAAGATCCACATGGTCAGCCGTATTATGGCCGTGATCTCGGTGAAAGCGACAGTACTTACGTTTGTCTCGGTGATCCGTGTCGGCCCTCATACAAACGAGCTAATTCAGCAGCTCTCTCCTCTGATGTCCAATAGAATTTGCTCGGCGGATGTGTTAAGGGGGGGTGTAGGAGCGAAACTTTCCTTCCGGCCTTCTACTCGGACGACGATCGCGAGGGGCGCGATCATCGAGCCCCTTGTTGGACGGTTGGGGTTCCTCGTTTTTAGGCCTCTTCCCTTTACCATTCGGCTCTGCCACTTGGTCACTTTTGCGGGCATTGAAGATTTCTTCTGCGTTGGTGTATTTCTGAGCTCTGGCAACGAGTTCGACCAACGTCTTTGGTAGATTCTTTCCGATGGAGAAGGTGAATTTTTCCTTCTTTTAGGCCGCTGAACACAGCAACGAGCGCCATTTTATCGTCGTAATCTTCTATCAATAGTAATTTCTCATTGAAGCGAGGATGTAGTCTTTCAACAACTCCTTCGGCTCTTGCTTGATAGCAAACATGTGAGTGTTGGGCTTTCGACTTCTCTTACCACTTATGAATTGGGTAAGAAATAGTCGACTCAACTCTGCGAAGGAACTGATGGAATTTGGTTTGAGCTGCCAGTACCAACTCCGAGCGGAACTCGTGAGCGTGATCGAGAACCCTCGGCACATCATGGCATCCATCGCCGTCTGGATCTGCATTCATGAGCGATAGGCTTCCACATGCTCGGATGGGTCTCCGGACCTAGAGTATTGGATGACGAGAGGTATTCGGAACCTCTGAGGCATCACCTCGTTCATGATCTTCGAGGTGAAGGGAGGCTCGGTTTCTTCCATCATTGCCTGAACGGGGGTGGGAACTAATGTCGGCTGTTGTTTCTTTTCCAAATCTAGAAATTTATCTTTGAGCTCCGCGATCCGTTTCTCCCAAGGGTCCTTATTTTTCGCTACGATTTCTTGGGTGTTTTCTATTTCTGGAGTCCTCCTTCCCCTCCTTCGTTCTAGCCGATGACAGAGGTCCATTGGTGTTAGGGCCGAAGTGACCGAAGCGTTGGTCGGAGCTCGAATGCCTATATTCCGAGCCGAGACTCGGATTTGGGTCGGGGAGGATTTTGACCCGAAACCGGCATCTGGGGGTGTTGAGGTGCCTCGGGCCTCATACTCCTCGGCGCACAGTGAGCTTCCACGACCAGACCGACCAGTTCAGGAACATGATTTTCATGAACCGGGCGTGGTTATGGCCCTTGTTGTTGCTTCATCTTGTTCACCTCACACGTAAGGCTTGTATCTCGTTCTGCATGGCGCGATACTTACTCGCCCGATTGCGAGAACGCTGGAAAGGCCCCGGGGCTGATTCGGCATGAAGTAGTGAGAATAAGCGAGTTTGCTCATTTGGCTCCGGTTCCACAGCTACTACTTTCTTCTTTTCTCTTATCATTATGCTTCAGGATCGGAACCCGACCTTTTGTATCAAATTCCCACAGACGGCGCCAAAAATGTTGATATCAAAATCTGGATCACCCTCCACTCGGCAAGGCGAACCTCTAGGGAACCCTGAACCTGCACAGAGAGTAAGCAAAGGAGACCCTTTCTAAACCAGGGGACCCTCCGATGCCTAAGTCAGGTCAATGGAATCTGAGTCTAAGTTGATAGTAGAGAGAGGGTGTGAGATATTGCGTACCTGTAGCAATGGGGTCTCAATGTATTTATACCTGGGCATCAGACGGTCTGGGTCCGTTAATCTCGGCACGATTCGTTCAATTAGGAGGATTTTCGGATCGTGGAGATATCGTGCATAATCTAGGGATCGTGTAGCGTATCAATGAGCGAGGTTAGCGGACACGTCCGTTTAAGGCAGTTTCTAAGTTTAGTGTCTGAGATATGTTCCGCTCTAATTTCGGCTCGGGACATCCTTCTTCGGACGAAGATGAATATGAGGACGAGGACGAGCCTCCGGCTCGGATGTCCTTCTTCACATGAGGATGAAGACGAGGACGAGCACTTGGCTTGGATGTCCTTCTTCATATGAGGATGAATGCGAGGACGAGCCCTCGGCTCAGATGTCTTTCTTCGATAACGTTTGTCATTTAGGATATTCTTGTGTCTGATCGAAGTAAGATGATGCTGGACCCTCGAAACTATGAGGGGCTCCTATCTTCCCATAACATATATCATTTATCCTATGGACATTTTCCAGTTTCTTTCCAACCATCCAGTTGCAGGCTACAAATAGATAGGTTAAGATTTTTCTATGGAAGAGGTACAATCGATCGATGGTTTGAGAAAAATGACCAATGGTCTGGATTAAAGAACATGGCCGCCAACTGTCAGAAATGAAACGCGCGTGCACTGTTGAATGACGCGGATGGCGTGCCATTTATGATTCGTTGATTCTGATTCATGCCGCGTTGCTTCCACGCCTTCCAGCTGCTTCCATTGGACTCTAGAAGGCAGAATGTCGACGAGAACAATTTTCTGTTCCTCGGCTCAGGACCTGCACGCTATCCTTCGGATTCTTTTGTATGCAGGTGGAGCCCACGGTCCAGAGATCCAACCCATTCGTCTGATGTGACTCATTGTGGATGGACTATAGCTGAAGTATCTAGTAGATCGAAAGATCCAATCTACTAATCCTGGGCCCCTTTTCAGCTGAATGTGGACCGTTGATATACTTCTCTCCTCATCCCTCACTTATCAGGCACCAAATTGAGGGTTAGAAATTGTCCCATCAAGGAAATTCCATGGTGGGTCCCCTCGTATCAACGGTCTGGACACGGAAACGTAGGCCCACTGGTACATAGTGTAATCCGGGTAGACACGGCTAGAGAACGACTTTGCAGCTTCTTTGTCCGCTGTGTCTTAGTTTTCGAATTAGTCGATCCTTTTTTTTTTTTTTTTTATTTTTTATCAACACACGCACACACCACCACACACTCACGCCATGGTGGGATTTCACCACCTATGGGCTATGGGTATACGAACCCTCAACAGGTGTTGAAACTCCTGAGAGTCTACCAGTGGAGTAAGAGTAAGGACCCTCGAATTAATCGATTCATACGACATGCTACATACCTTTTAAAAAGTAATCTGATTGCGTACTTGCTAAACTCTGCAAGGCCCACCCTGATTTATGTATTTTATGGTTCCTGTCCATCCATTTTATTAGATAATTTTAAGACTTAGTCCAAAAATAAAGCATATTCAAACCTTAAGTGGACTATATCACATAAAACCATGCAAATTAAATGTCTATCATTAAAATTTTCTCCAGTGCTAAAAAAGTTTTGAAACCAGCTGATATTTGTTTTCTTCTCTCATCCACGTCTGTGTGATCTTATGAATAAGTTTGATAGAGCTGGAAAAATGGACAGATGGCGTCATAAACCACACACACCACATGGGTACTTGAATCTATGACCTCAGTGTTTATGAATACATTTTCCCCACCTTGGGAATGGATTAGATGGCATGAAAAATTAACGGTTGGCCCATCAAGGATTCAACGGTGGGTGCTCTCAAACTCGTTGTTCCTTTTAAACTTTACATGTACTTGACATTTGTAACAACTGGGGGGGACTGTTTTTCCTCAGATACTTGCATTTTACAAAGAACGCGTCAACGAGACGAAATCCGGAGGAGATGCTTTTTCAACGGATGAAAGTATCGATATGCCGTCGTTTGTTTGTCTTCAAAAGGCTGTCAAGCCCGTATGGCATGTGCAGAACATCCAATCTATCTAAACACATAAAACAAACCATGATTTAACACCATCGAAAATTTAGCCGATTAAATCACCATATGGACTGTAATATTGGTTTGGTCCATTTTATTATTTGATTTGTCATAGTTTCGGTCCTTTTATTAATCATGGTATGGTGCATTTATTGGACGGGTTGGATGTCATGACATATATCTCCTAGGCCTTATAAATCTTGATTCATCATTTTTTTACGAAGATAAATAAATAAATGAAGGTGTTAACGCAATTTCTATCTTTAATGAGCATTTTTAAGTAAATAAATAAATGAGGGTGTTTAAGCAATTTCTCTCCTTAATAAGATTTTTGAAGTAAATAAATAAACGAGGGTGTTTAGGTTATTTCTCTCTTTAATAAGTTTTTTTTTTTTTTTTTTAAAAAATTTAAAGTTTTAATTTGGTGAAGGATTCATTTGACAAAATCTAACTTGTTGAGATATTTCGCCATAAAATTCCTAGTAAATGCTGATGAGAGCCTTAGAAAATGAGTGACAATGTGGATGTAACATCAGGATCACAATGACGTGGGGGTGGTAGACCATTCAATTCAGTTAGGTAGCTTTTTTTTTCAATATAAATGAATTTTGCTATTACATTGCTGCATAAAACACCTAAGCTTTGTGGGTCCACCGTATCATGCATGTAAATTCACTTCCTCCATCAAGTAAAAATCCTTATCTGAAATCTAACTACAAAGTATTAGTTTGATAAAAACGGTTATGAGCCATACCAAAAGAAACAATGTAAAATTTCTCTTAAAACCTGTAAATGCATGTGGTGTAGCCGGCTCTAGTTTGGATCAATCTTATTTTTTTGTATCTACACTTCATCTTCGTGAATTAGAGTTACACTTGATTAACGGGTTTGATAAAAATGTATGCCAGGTTGACCCACCATGGTTAGTATCCTATCCCCATCTTCCTTTGGTGTGGTCCAGCTGAGTTGTGAATCTGGCTGTTTTTTTATTTTATATATATATATATATATATATATATATATATATCTTGATGGCTTGGAATCAAGGACATAATCCAATGGATGGAGTAGATTTTACATATACAACTTGTGCAGCCCCATGGCTTGAGTTTTGTGTGCTCAACCCACACGTGTAGCATAAAATAAGTGTTGTAGAAGATTCCGGTCCTTTGAAAACCCCTCCAAAACTGGATTGGAATCATTCGGTGTAAACACCAAAGCTCTTTAGACACACCATTTATCCCCAAGAGCAAACCTATTTTAGGGTCCCATCCCCTTATTTCCTTTGGTGTGGCCCATCTAAGTTTTAGATCTGGCTGATTTTTGGTTGCAGGGTTTATCATCAAGGATCGAGCCTAACCGAAAGAGTGGATCTCACATGCACAACATGGTAGGCCCCAAAAAACTTAGTTGTTTCACCCACTGTGTAAAAATATGTCATGGATGATTCATACCCTACGGAATGCTACCTCCATCTCACAGTTGTTTCTCTCTATTTCTCAATGATCTCTGTCTCGTAAGAAACTGTTGCCTTTTTCATGGCCCACCAAAGTTTTGGATCAAAGTAAAATTTCGTACCAAGAATTTCATGAGGTTCTGCTTCATGTGGACCGTTCAGATTTTTGAGACTCATCAAATAGGATGAGTTCTCAAATATATAGTACCTACAAACTGGTTCACAGGTGAGCGTTTCCATGTGTGTGTGTATATATATATATATATATATATATATATATTATATTATATATATATATATATATATATATATATATATATAGATAGAGAGGAGAGAGAGAGAGAGAGAGCGAGAGAGAGAGAGAGAGAGAGAGTCGGATATGGCTCATGTGAATTTTGCAATGCTCCAATGGTCCAATTGGTGTCCATTACTATGTTGACACCTATGGTCATTAGGTCCTTGAGACGGATGGCTTGGATCTCATGTTTAAAATTGGCCTATAAAGATGTTTATCTTTAACATTGGCATAACTGGGTCCATTGCCTACCATTTTCTCAGTTGCATTGCCTCATCCATGGCATGCTTGTCTGCATGTACTCCAATTTAGACCAGTTATTCAAAACTTACATTGATCCAATGATCATGACTGTTGATGTCGAAATCTGGAAGACCCTCCGCTCCTTGGTTGGACCCTGCTGATGTCGAAATCTGGAAGACCCTCCGCTCCTTGGTTGGACCCTGGTCCTACACACAAAAGGTGAGCAAAGGAGACCCTGGCTAGGCTGGGGGACTCTCCGATGCCTAAGTTAGGTCAAGGGAATCGGGGTCTAAGTTGAAAAGATCGAGGGAGAGTGTCAGATGTTGCATACTTGTGGTGACGGGGTGATAGACTATTTATACCTGAAGGTTAAGAGGTCTGGGTTTGATAATCTCGGCGCCATCAGGAGGATTCCCGAATCGTGAAGATATCTCCCGTAATCTGCAGATCGTGTAACGTGTAAGGCGCATAATGCACATAATCGGACGGAGTTTTCGGCCACGTCTGGTTATAGCAGTTTCCTCATTTGGCAAATGAGACCTTAATATTTACTCGGCTCGGCTCAGCCAAAGGTCATTTAACCTTGCAGTTATCTTTGATGCGTATCTTATTGAACTCGGGTGCTTCGTAGGTCCGAGCCGATATCTCGAATGGGACTCCGAGGCGAAGGTTTTGTCGTAGGTGAAGTTGGCGAATGAGTAGTTCTCGCGTGGTGTTTAGTACGCAGTTTTTATATCCGCTTGGATACCGCTTAAACCTGCGCCCATGGTGAAGGTATTCTGAATGCCATCTCTCTGGAGTGCTCATATCAGGACGGACGGGTTAGGCCTCGGATGCTGATCCCGCTAGTCGATTTTGCTCAGCTCTTGTCCTCGGCTCTCATACAGACTCGGATCTTCCCATAACATGACCATTGAATTGGTGGCTGTCAAATGGATGATTAAGATAAAAATATTCAATGGATCCTTTCCACCTTCCACCTATATAAAAGAGATGATCATGGTCACAATAAAAAATCTCATCCTTTGGCTATTTCTCGGTATGGCATATGGCATACATGAGCTTTAGAGTAGCCCAGTGGCTGCCCATTCTCCTAGTCGGGTAAATGCTCTAATTAGTTATCATAAAAGTATATTGATCTTCAACATTGACCTAATAAAGACATTTATCTTCAATAATGCCTAAATAGGATTGTCAATCTCCTTACCAGTCTATTTGGACTTACTATCTCAATATCACTATAATCAAATCTTTCAACTTTGGTGTCCACTTAATTTAATCATTTATCTTAAATATCAGTTGAATATAACTGTTCAACTTCAATATCAGTCTCATAGGGTTTTCCATCTTCAGTATCACTCTAATTAAACAAAATTTATCTACACTTTGGAGTTAAGCAGACATTAACCGACTTTGATACTCTTTTACATATTCCGACAAGCTTTGGTAGACTTTAACAAACTTCAAAGATGAAAATCCATGATTGTGGTTAATTCGATGTTAATAATGTACCAATCAAGCCATCATTTTACCATATTATTTTTTTCTTAACACACCTAAAGTGTGATCCACTATGCGGATGGCTACACTGTATTTAACATAAGCTACATGTATAATTTTTTAGTGTATATATTGTTGTGCATAATGCTCTGGTATAGCATGTATTATTTCCATACTTTGTCGGAGACGAGAGTGATATCTAGTGAGTATATGAAGACACCCTGCCTCAAGTACACAACTTGATTAAATTTGATGGAATTCACCCAAGCCCCAAACTAAACCCTAACCCTAAACCAAACCCTAAAGCCAAGCCATGACCTTAAAAACGTAGTCCTAGGAGCCTAAACCCTGGGAATCCCTGCACCTGATCTATCGAATCGACTCATTGAGTTAACTCACCCAATTGGCTCACTGAGCTAATTCACCTAGTCCACCCATCTGGTCAAACCACGGTCAAACCAGAACTAAGCCCAAACTCCAAAGCCTACAAAAAAATTGGAGAGACAGTAGTAGGACACCTAAAGAGCAAGAGCTCCCACACACTTGGAGAGGCTCACCCTACAAAGCAGGGAGCAAACTGTGGCTCTGGCTATGCCCCGGGCACCGCTGGCCACGTGGCAGGCTTCCTGCCTGGTAAGAGACCCCCCAATACAAGTAAAGTTCTCCTTTTGCAAGTTCCAAGTGTGGCAATGTGAAAGGACTCTGGTGCCCCTCTCTTGCACCCAAATTATGTTCCACGCCATCTAATCCAACCCTTAAGATCATGACATATGACTATATCAAATATAGGCCATCCAAACCCTTTTTGACCGTAGATTTGTCAATAATCACAAAAAAAAAGGCTTGGGGGCTATAGATAGTCCCTTCCCCTTTACATTTCAAGTAGGAGGAAGAGGAATACAAAAATCAAGGAGACTTATACACCTTCTCATCCTAAAAAACCTAAGTCTTCTCCACTCAAAGAAAAAAAAAAAAAAAAAAAAACCCTTATCTTAGCTGTGAATGCTGGAAATAGGCGCCCACGCTGATCGGCGTGTTTTGGCGTTTGATTTGTGGGGGTGATTAGGTTGATTTGTGGATGTTGGAGTCGCCACTAGCCAATTAATTTCAAAATCCCGCGGTTGGCTAGAGCCCACAGAATATATAAGGTGGGAGAAATCCGAAGACACTCCTACCTTAGATTGACTCCTGGTCTGCGATCCGGGATTCCAGGAAAGGGACCTCAGTTACAAAGAGGGAAGGTGTTAGGCACCCTCTTTGCCTGTACAAAGGTATGGTCTCTACTTGGTGTGGTAAAATAATCTTAAGGGATGATGAATGCTGTGGTTGAGATGAGACTAGGCACACACGCAAATTTCTGATGTAGAAAGATCCGAGATTTTAGCAAGCCATAGAGCATACGTCCAATGGCGTGTCTAGAAGGCGGATGAAATGATGCTTATGCAAATGAAGTAAAACAAGTGGACTAGACTACTAGGAATTTCTGATGTGATAGAATCCGATATACGACAAGTCACATAACATACGTTCACTAAAAATTTAGAGGAGTAGGGGGTTAAGAAGGAAATACATGTCATGATGAATGCTTGTGTATGAGATGAATGGATCTTTGGCTTGAACTTGAATAGGCTAAAACATGGACAAAACCATGGTTAATTCGGGCTAGACTTAGGGGCTGAGATGGTTGAGGTGAGGCTAAGAGGTGACTGGAAAAATCTGGAATTTAAAGCTTAGGATCTCCCTCTCACCCTCACTCACTCTTTTCTCTTCTCTTCATCTCTTTCTCTCACACTTGGAAAGTGAAAGTTGTTGTGTGAAAATGTGAAGAGGAGATGACTATTTATAACATTCTCCAATGATAATGTGGTAATTGTTGGGTTTAAGAGGGGTAAATGCTGACATGACAGCTTGGGATTGGTTGAGGATAGAGGGACGTCATGTGGCGTACTCCCATTGATTCTTGGGGTTGGTAAAAAGGTAAATAACATTGGCTGGGAGGTAATTTCAGGAGAAAGTTGACTTTCGGGTGCAGAGACAACTGTTGCTCGGAGGACACATGCGCCCCACGAGTGGAGGTAATTGGAGTA
>JAJHSJ010000004.1:2342592-2545536 GCA_021015155.1 Magnolia officinalis
ATGGATGGTAGACATTGAAGGTGGATGGAAGGTTAGCATCAAAGGTGGACAAGCTTATTCTTTTAACTTTTTAAATAACTTCCATCTTGCACTCTTCTCTTCTTTAAGCTGGTCGACTGAAGTCGGATGGAGCAGACGAGCCGAACAAAATTTTCTTCAACTGGGCTCGGATTACGCCGAGTTAGCTGTGGGCGGCTCAAAGCTTGGGTCGACAAGGTATGACTTGATTACTTACCTAAGAACGGTTTGAACTAATTCATCGACCCCATATCTTTCCATGTCAGATCTATCATGCTCGTTGTTTCCTTTCGACGAAGTATCTCTGGAGCGGCCACTTGTCTGGTTGAGCCGACCTTGAAGGAAGTTCGCTTGGACCATCCAAAGACGTAGCTGGGTCGAGCTGGCCTTAATTATGGTCGGATCATATTTTCCCATAACACTTGTATTTGTTTTTACTTCATATATGTCTACGTTACGTTAGGTCGGATTACAAATAAATATTATTTTATGTCCCTACAAAAGTTTCAACGATGAGCATCATTATCACTGCATCGGTCCATTTGAGCATTGGATCATCCTAATTTTTGTTCTATAATGCTAAAATAATCTGGAAAATGGATGGACGGCGTGGATAAAACTCATATATCACGCTGACCCCACAGAGACACTCTCTGGACCGTTTTCCGCCGGCGGGGGCAGGATGCAATCTGCTTTCATCTGGTCTATTTGATTTCCCATTATTTTCTTGCTAAAGGTGGGCCCATGGGGGACGGAACTTCCCATTGACCCGGCCTGGGAGGCTATGTAGGCTCATAGAGATGTCCGTGACAAATCCACTCCGTCCATCATTTAGGATGATATATAGACCCACCATGATGTATGTGTTTTATTCACATGGTCCATCCATTCTGTGAGCTCATCTTAAGGCATGAGCCCAAAATGAGTTCTTTTTGTTTTGGAAAGATTATCTTAACCTCTGTCCATCGATTGGGTGGCTGGGATGGCAACTCATACTTTTCCGAGGGCCTAATCATGGTGGAACTTCCTCCTGAACGGTGCAGATCATTCTCATGTTTGGCCAAACAAAGGGGACTACATACGCACTTTCGTTGCTCGGAGGCTACAAGGCCGGCCCTCTTTTACGAGCTTATAAGCGAGGCCCACCCGCGTGTAAATGGACTATCATCTACACGCCACCGCACTTGCAAGCGTAGCACACTGGTGTGAAATCCATGACATCCATCAGGTGGGTCTGACCACGTAGACGTTGTTGTCTGAAAATGGATCTGGTCCCTCAGCAGGTGGGCCTGATATTGGAAACAAGTGGATGGGTTAGAAAACTTTGGTCCAAGTTTTTAACAGCCGTACATTTTTTCTAGACTGTGGATCACCAAAAACCTACCAGACTCTTGGGACATGTATCTACATGGTCATACCCTCTGATGGATGGATGGGTTCTCGCACTCATGCGAGATGCTGGCACATGAGAAGCTTGAATGAAAACGAATTCCGACTCAGGTTTTTAACACTTGAGGCCCATATCTCAGACGGTTGATCTGATGAGGCACCAGTCCACATTGCATCTAATCCGTCCATCTGTTGTGTATGTTACGATGTCGGATTGAAAAGAAGGCAGATCTAAAACTCGAGTCAAAGCATAGGATATAAGCATCACGTAAACACCAAGGTGCCCCCAGCAAGCTCTATATGAGAGGTGGATGGCATATACAAGCCATGGTGGACCCCACAGTTTGATCGATAAATGGTGGGGTTCCCCACAACTGCTCCATATCTTGTAGCCCACATGAGTTTCGGGGCCCCAGTCCAAACACAGGGCAGGGCAACCAATGGATATGGTGGATCTCATCCACGTCAGCACAAGTAAGACTTTCATACCCTGGGAGAGTCCACTGGTTGCAGGCTTAGGGCTAATTTGCCGCATGCATATGAGTTTATTGTTACCGTTGTTTCCAGCACTGGGTATGTGCGCGACAGAATTAAAATTGCGGCTTTAATTCAAATTAACAATGACTCAAATGTCAAGATAGCAAACATGTGGTATATAATTGAGATTTAAGGAGATCTGTAGCCTAATAAATTTGGATCATACGATATTTAGATGGTAGAGTTCGTCCTCTAAAAAAAACTGAGCATGGTTATATAATACATACATCAAGATGGGCACACGGTAACGGCTGCATCGGCTTGGGTGAGTCCAGGGCCGCACCTACCCATTGCGCCACCCTTGCTTAAAGTGCACGGTCAAAGGACAAAACATAAGAAAGATTATCATTCCATTTCCGTAGGGCTTGAATTCCGTTGGACAGATCTGAATATTAATATGTTAGCTAAGCCCTACATGCCCGTACAAGGCATCTCATCTAACCATATGTGCCATCATTTGAAAACATGTGCAGCATGCAAGCCGTCAATCAGGTGGGCTCTGACCCTGTATGGTCCATTCATCAGGTGGGTCAAGATGTTGGAAACAGGTTATACGCCTCAGAAAACTTTCGGCCATGCCTGTTCAGCCACAGATTTGTTTCGTAAAGGCATGGTCCATAACAATCTGAAACTGACCTGTTTCTTGGATCGAAGGACCCCTCGTGATGGATGGATTGGATCAGGTAACTATTCAACATGTTGTCAGAGATGGTGGAGTGTACACAAACTGAATTTTTTATAGACGCATGCTCAATTAGAAATATTGAAGATCCAAAAGCTTGCTTTATTCACCCCCACTTACTTTTTACCTGGAAACCATGTTATCTTAATTTCCTGACGAATTACAGGGACCTTATCATCTAAACATTAGCAAACGGACGGTTTCCTGAACTCCTAACATGCAGGATTGAATTCCGTGCATATGTGTTGGTAGATTAGTTATCTGTATTGTTGATTATTGAGGGTTAAATATTACATATTAGACTCCATTATTACTTGATTTTATGAATATGATATTGTTTAACTGTATATTTTAATCGTGTTTGTGTTGCAAGGTGTATTTAGGAGCTTCGATTGAAAAATGTTATTAAAATTAAGTATGGATTTAACGCTCATAAATCACCAAGGCAAGGAACGGACCTCAGTGGACCAAGATCGAAAAATTTACACGCCAAAGATACGAGAAAATCAAGTGATTGAGTTTAAACGGACCTGAAAGTCATCCAGAATGCAAGATCACAGGAGTCTTACCATTCGTTCGACTCAAAACTTCATATATGGTCTAAAGAGTCTAAATTAACCATACACGTCGAATTTTAGCCATTGGATCCTTGTGGAAGTGGCCCAACGAACAGATCAGCCACCAAATCTCTGATTTAGGGCCCGCCTGATATTTGGATATGCTTCAAATTTGGTCTCAACCCTTAAATTGGATGGAAGAATGGATGAACGGAGTAGATTCCCAAAAACATCAAGGTGGAACCCACTTTACGTGAGTGGAGTGCACAGAAAGTTGTGCACTCACAGTGCACTGAACCCATAACAGTGGTCAAACGCAGTTTGACCGCACAATCCCGACTTTCCAAAACAGAGCAGGAGACTCTCTGTTCTCTCTCGCGCACGGCCGTCCGCTGGATGATTGGTGGGCCATCAAGACGAACCCAAATGAATGATCTGGACCGTCCATTCGAAGCTCAAGGACCATCTGACCAAGGCCTAGAGGAGGAAATTGGAAAAGGAGCAGCGAATACAACTTCCAACCATTCGAGTGTAGGATGGACGACACCAAGACAAATCTTAAGGGGCCCACAAATCTGATCCATAATAAGCCATACTAAATCTTAAGGGGTGGATTTCCCTGATAACAACGATCATGGGAATCTAGACAGTGTGGATTGAAACACACATCACGAGGGTGGGCACGTGGATGGGATCTACGGATGGTGTGTGTGAAACACATACATGAAAGGTGGGTCCCACGTGGGAGTGGCCCCCATATATAGATATATATATATATATATATATATATATATATATATATATTATATATATATAATACATATGATATATATAATACCCACTAGTCCAGCGTCCAGGCCTGGACGGTCTGGATGTAAGGCATGTGTCATGCCATTCTCATTCACACCGTCCGGGAGGTTGGACGATGTGGACAAACCTCATACAACACGGTGGCTCCACATCCGGTGGGCCATACGTTGGGATCAAGCTGATATTTGTTCCGTTTAACGCGTCCATCAGGTGGGTCCCACAAAGGTGGATGGCATGGATAAAATATATACTTCATGGTGGGCCACACACACACACCATCATCCATACAAAAGAGAGAGAGAGAGAGAGAGAGAGAGAGAGAGAGAGAGAGAGAGAGAGAGAGAGAGAGAGAGAGAGAGACCCCGCCACTATGGGCCCCTCCCAATACAAGGCATACATCAAGTGGGTCCCACCATATGTGGGCCCCCAAATCATAAAAACAACGATAGAAAATCACTCACCTCAAGATCTCTTCTTCCTTCTTCCGCCAATGCATGATAGAGTCCCAAAGGGACAATTTCAAAGGTTGAGATGGGCTTAGGATGGTGGGATCAGGTGGTAGAAAGGTGGGCCACACTAGCTCTCTCTCATGAAGCTTGGACGTGGGTTGTTGTCATGAAGCTTGGGTGAAAATGAGAGAGAAATGAGAGAGAGAGATGATAGGTGAGAGATGTGAGTGATGGGTGAGTGAGTGATGGGAGTACTTGTGTAAGAGAGAGAGTTGACTTTAAGGGGGTGGTTGTACTTGGGGATGGGTGTGAGTGATGTGTACTTGATTGATGTGATTGATGGGATTGATGTGATGTTTTCTAGGGATTGCAACTCGGGGCGTTTATCATCGAACTGAACGCGAGCCCACATCTCCTGGCCTGGGTATCACCTCGGCGCGTAATACGCGGCATCGGAACCGCGGCGACAACACGGTCGCTAGGGTACAAGTTTCGGGTTGAGCCGACTGTGGAATAAGTGACACGACTCAAGGTTACGCCTAACTGCCGATAACAGATAGCGGGTCGCCGGAATTCAACCGGGAGGACCAGGAAGCCTACAGAACAGTACGGACAAGTATACGGGCTTCACACGATCGTTACATGGTCCAGATCACGGCCTGAACTTCGATCTGGACCATCCAAAACACTCCTATGGGGCGACTGACCATCACCAAGGAGTCTGAACTGATCAGATCCCGCAATTGGAGTGTCCACCGTCCCAAAAACGAAGCCCAACGCAAGGTTCTTGCGGCTTCCAACGCACCGCCTCTCCTTACTTTATACACACAACACATGCACTCTATAAAAGGAGAAAAAAAAAGAGAGAGGGAGAGATATCTTTTGACCTGGAGCACCAGGCGTGGAGACAGAGAGAGAGGAAAACGGCCTAAAATTCTCTTTCTTCTTCTTTATTTCCTTTCTTCCTTTTCCCATGAATTTGTTTAGAGATTTTTGATTGATCATGTCAAGCTAAACCTCTTACCTAGGGCTAAGAGGTGAAGCTTGTAGCGTGATGGATGATTTTCTATGCTTTGATTCATACTTTAGTTGAAATTTCTTTTGATTATAGTTTGATATTAAGGAATGCTTACAGTTTTTAATAGTTTGTTGTGACTTAAATTACAATGGATCTGTGATAGCTTTGAGCATGTTGTTACCATTATAGGGTTTGTGAATTTGGGGACCTTGTTGTTCACCATCGTCATCTAGGCATGGTTGGATGACGGAATCCTTCCTAACATTCATACATCCCTCAGATTGGTTATGGATTGGTTAAATTCTGTTGTTTACTTTGTCTCATGGGCATGATTTTGTGATGGAATCAATTCTAATTCTCATACCTCTCATCTCTTGAAAACTAGATCAAAGGAAGTTCATAGCTGATTTTTAAT
Organism: Magnolia officinalis; assembly: GCA_021015155.1. Taxonomy (NCBI): domain Eukaryota; kingdom Viridiplantae; phylum Streptophyta; class Magnoliopsida; order Magnoliales; family Magnoliaceae; genus Magnolia; species Magnolia officinalis. Next base: position 2,348,468 of record JAJHSJ010000004.1, read on the forward strand.
GTTATATTTTCCAACTTGATGAAGATGAGACTCTAATTCCAGTCGTGTTCTTAAATTAAGCATAGATATCCGTGATTGCTACAAGTGAATCCTTGGCACCCTAGTTCCTACCTTTGAATTTTACAAGTTTTAGTATAATAATTCACAATTATTCCCTTCCTTTTATCTGATTTAGATTATATCTTCGCCTAGTTCTAGTTCAAGTTACTTTCAGATTATGTAAGGTTCGGTCCCTGTGGATTCGACCTCGGTCTTACTGAGATTATTACTACATCACAACCCTATACTTGGGGTGTGAACATTGATTTGATAGTCTCCAGTGAGGATGGGTGACTCTAGATAGATTGGGGGGGGGGGGGGGGGGGGGGGGTGATTTTATATACCATACATGTAACGCCCTGAAAATCGGGGGTCGAGCAAAGCTCAACTCCCGAGTTCCAACGCATCACTTATGCAACATAGGTTATGATGATTATGATGAGTGCATTCGAACATGAGTGAGATTATATTAAAACAACATATCATACTCCAGGGATAACTAAATTGAGCAAGCGGAAGACTGTGATAGATGTATAAAGTATATAAGTTGTTTTAAATCCCAGAGTATGAATATGTAACAGGGTTAAATATATATAGGTTTTATGTCAAATTATACAAAATACCAAAATGTAAATGTCCAACTAATCCGTAAATCCCTGTAATCCCGTTGAATCAGCACGAGGTCTACGTAGACCCGCCTGAGAGCTTAATGTAGTAGAGCTCTCCCTCCTCACCTATGAAGTCCATTTCAGTTGCATAGACCCCGTCATTACCTGCATCTAAACTAGAGTCTGGGTGGTGTTTTAAAACACCGTCCCAGGAGGGAATGAGTAGCTAATTCAGTGGAACTATAAAACAAAGGTTAGCATGTTATCAATTCAGTCAAGCAATAATGATAAAGCAGTACAACAATCAGGTCCTAATTACTCTTGTTAATGTAAGAATGGTATGCGATAATAATGTATGCCCTCGCCTGTACTCCCTCAGCGACATCATCTCACGATCGCGCATGTAACACTCCTGGTAAACATGCGCTTCCTCGCCAAAACACCGTACAATGCGATGCATGGTCGTGTTAGCCAAGTTCTTAATTAGGTCTATTCATACAGCAGGTTCAAGAAGCTAAGGTACCTCCCTTATACCATTTCTCAAACAATGATCCATCTAGGGTTGTCAATCCTAGTTAATCTCATACGATAGGCAGTTCTAGGTCGCTATGGAGAGGCTCGTCACCATTAGCGCAGGCCTAGTTTATACTCGAAGTCACTACGAAAAGTCTCGTCGCCTTAGCGTAGTCCTAGTGTATACTCGAGGTCACCAGGAGAGGCTCGTCACCTAATCGTAGGCTGACAGCTCGAATATAATGTCTTATACCACCATATTCGGCTCACGAGTCTGGGTTGCTCACTGGACAGTACAAGGAAGTTCGTCGCCCTAGCGTAGGCCGACAACTCGACCACGGTATCCCATACCACCATCCCCGGCTCATGAGTCTTGGCGGATCATGGTACCAAGGTTAAACGGGTTTTCCTCTGGTAAGTTGGTACCTTAGATTCAAGCAGTAGCGTCCATACATGGTGAACATACATTAGGTCAATCGGGTTACTTGACAAGCTTGATTAGTATGAGCGCACATTGACTTAATCAACATGGAGTGCATAAGCACTCCTCGTGGCCTAAGCACTGTCAACAAACAGCGTACGACTCGGATTCATCGAACGTATCCGTCTTGGCTTAAACAGTTCGACCACGAATCGTAAACCATTATTAATTGCCTGGACTATATTGTAGCCCCAATCACACTTCAAACAATAGCATTCACATGTGATAGTCAAAGACAGCATGTGACAACCAATCTAAATATAAATCTCATTTAAGCATCTCAACAAACAAATAATACACATGTTATCACCCATAGGCATTTCATCCACAAATCACATAGTAGTAATATAGGTTATCTAAAGGAAACGGTAACTATAGATAAGGGGATTGAGAATCCTATCACAACACGCTCATTAAATACATTTCAACAAGTATATTCTCATTCATGCATTTTATCAAACACTTAGACTACACATATCACATACATGTAATTAAATTAGTTATAACATATATTATAGCAAATCCCTTCATAAGGGAGTTGCCACACGTACAACCATCATATATTCTCAAACATCAATCATAACAAGCTTAAATCATAATTCCATATTCATACAAACATTTAAACAAACACATGGAATGCATTATTTTCAACATAGTTTATATATATATGTGTAATATGCGGAAACATCGTATCTAAGCATATGGGATAGCAATCAAGTCAATCATAAATCATTAACTGACATTAAAAGCCTTGAAAACCATAACCTAAACGTTTATAGTCCGCGCCTTTTGTCGGTAAACTCGTAACGAACTCAGTTTAAATACTAAGTCCTCGCCTATGACAACCTAAAGCATGAAATAGGTAGCTACTTCACCATTTACTCTATTTGAATCCCTAAAAGCAGATTAGGGTTAGGATTTCTTACCCGAAAACGGAATCGGAATCACCAGTATAGCGACATGGAAGCAGTGGTTAAGCACGTGGAGTGACAGGGATGAATCCCTACAACAATTCTTCACACTCTCTCTCTCTCTTCTCTTTTCTTTCTTTTCTCTTCTCTCTCCTAGGGTTGAAATTCGTATGGAATGAGAGAGGGGTGGGTTTAAGTCTTTATATAGGCCCAGAACTGACCTCAATGGCCCCAGGGCTATGGTATACTTAGGTTATAGCCAAAAGTTAGCTGTTTCAGGCCAACGGAGCTCATTTGGAGGCCCATTTTTTGCATACGGTCCGAAAAAAGTTTCCTGACAATGGATCTATACCAGGTTAAGTTTTCAGTCCGATCGGATTTACGGATCGACCATGGAGGACCAGTTTTAGTTCAACGGTCATCGTCACTCGATCAGGGCCACAAGTACACTGACCTGTGCAGAAAAATTTTCCTGATCCGAGGATGTATTTGGGTCCGATTCTAACGGTCAGAAACCTTAAATTTGGCCCATAGGTGAACGGCTCAAATCACTTAAATCTGAGTTCATATTCTAAAGGTATTCACATTTCTCACACACTTCACTCTGGGTCCAAGTTATGCGTTTCTGGATATTATTAGGACTTAATTTTCGAGATGGTTGTCAAGCCCAATAATTAAGACGGTTATAACCGTATAGTTTCGCGATAGTCGGACTTTCGACGTGTGGTCGAGGTCCGATACGGAGTTTCAATGTGCTCCCGAGAACAACTGAGTTTTGAGACTGATCATAGGTTTTTAGAAAATGTTAAGTTAGCGATTCTAATAGTTTTGGGTCTTACAGTTCATATAGAAAGTGGTTCAAGCTAATTCCACTACTTATTTAGTTTAGTACTTAACTAAATTACGCCCTAATTACAACAAAATATGGTCTTAGGGCAGTTCTACGCCCCTTTCTGGCACTTTTAATTAGTATATTATTTTAATTATTTTTTAATAGTTCATCATCAAGTCTACTTCATCTCTACCAAATTTCATTAGATTCCGTGTTGTAGAAAAATTCTAAAAATTCTAAAAGCAGCAGCTGTCCAAACTAATGATTTTCAGACAGTTGTCGCAACGACCTATATTTAACTACATATAAATTTTTATTATATTTTCACTTATTTTTATATGAAACAAGACTTATCAAGCTTCAATCTGGATTTTGAATCACCTAAATCGGAGTTATAACGAAGGAGATATGACTTTTTGAAGTTGGACGAAAATACTACAGAAAATGGTAGAAAACGGGCCGCCCGGCCAGCTGGACGGCGAGGCCTCGCCGTTTCGGCGATGCCATCGCCGACTCGCTGTCCTGTCTGGTGGTTGTTTCGCCACCCGATATTTGAAACGCGTGTATTTTGTAAACCGAAATGAGTTATATGACATGCAATATAAGTTTTTGGGGTCGGAGAAGCTGATCTATCCAAATAACTTACTTATTTTATGAGATTCCAAAAGGTTAATGGTCAAAACCCATTTTATTTATTTATGGTAATTTGTAGTTTAAGTATTGTTCTTCATCACCTAAACTTTAGGATTTGTGTCTAATATTAAAGTACTGAGAAAATTTTGAAAAATAAGGTGGTGAAAGGTGAGATTTTGAAGGAAATGGGTTTAAAAAGAGATTTTGGACTTTGGGATTGAGTTTTTGAGAAGTTAATAAGGTGTTAGGATCGACCCATTGCCTAAGGACATCTATCTCCAGGTTGGCAAAAATCTGGGGCGTTACAATACACTGATGTCAAACACTGATGTTTTGGTTCCCCCTCCCTTTTTCCTTGCTTTTGCTAGAAAAGCTTCTAGGTTGGTAGATTACAAAGCTTACTTCGACTGTTCATAATTTTATGGTCAAGAAGAAAATGTACTGATCAACAGGCTATAAGATCCTGTTATTGGAGTGATGCCCACCCATGATCACTAAACCATGGTCCCATATTTCTGTGATCAAAACCATTGATTGGTTCCTACGGAGCTGCGTACTATCATGTTTGATCAAAACATTTGGCCTATACATGCATAGCCCACTTTTTGGTTGTTTTTGTTAGGGGACTGTAGAAGCGCACATATATGAATTAATCAAAGTACTCCAATCGTAATAACCTAGTCCAATAAAAAACACTCCAAATTTAACATGGAAAAATCTTTCGGTAAAAAACCACAACACCTATAAAAGAAAAAATTACACGAGATAAGTAAAATACCCTATTCAAATAAGCCAAATACCCTATGACACCCATATTTAGAGCCTCTATAAGAATTGATGGGTTTTTTGACCCGTCGTCGACCGGTCGTGAGCCCTGCTCGACCGGTCGAAGGCTGGTGGTCGACCAGTCGTGAAAGATGAGTCGTGGCATGACTCAAAGTCCAGCGACTGTGGACTATTTTTCTCTAGGGTGCTTGACCAGTCGAAGGAGGTGCTTGACCGGTTGACGGTGGATCTTGACCGGTCATGGACTCGGTTCGACCAGTCAAGGTTACACAGATTCTTTCCTCGATTTTGTGCGGATTTCGTGTCACAAGTCCTTTCACAACTGGGATGAGGAAAGAAGTTTCCTAAAACTTTAAATATGAGTTCCTAGGGCTTTCTAGGGATGACAAAGGGTTTCCTAAAGCTTTACAAGGGATTCGCTAAAGGGTTTAGGGCTATCAAAGGTGAGAGAGAGAGAGAGGAAGCTTATAGAAGGGAGGTTATGCTCGTGGAGGTTATCTATTGTGCAATCTATATCTCAGCGCTTTTATGTCCTCGTAATCGGTGAGATCTCTCCGTTTTCTTTGTTTCTCTCATTGTTTATCCACTCTTGTGTGAGTGAAGAAGTTTGTAACGTTCTACTTCATAGTGAATTGTTGATCTGGACTAGGTCCCGTGGTTTTTACCTCTTTGAGGGTTTTTCACGTAAAAATCTCGTGTGGTGTGGTTTATGCTTTGATTGTTTTTCCTTGCATTATTATTCCATAATTTTGGTTTGTTTCGGGAGGCTAGATCCTAAGGTTTTGTGCAAGGCCCCCAACAAAGTGGTATCAGAGCCAAGTTCATTGAATGGGTAAGATCGATTTTGAATTATGGAAGGTGGCTCATCAAGGATGATCAGTCTCAATGGTTCTAACTGGACCTTATGGAAGGCTAAGATGGAGGACTTGCTTTATTGCAATGACCTATATTCTCTAATTTTAGGCATATCAGCAAAATCCAAGGATATGACTGATGATGATTAGAAGAAGATGGAACGAAAGACGGTGGGGTTTGTTAGACAATGATTGGATGATTCAGTGTTTCACCATGTGTCTACGGAAACCTCAGGCGCTAGCCTATTGCTGAAATTACAAGGGCTGTATGAGAGGAAGACAGCCGGTAATAAGATTTTTCTGATAAGACGACTTGTGAATCTTAAGTTCAAAGGTGGTGGTTCCGTGGCCGAGCACATGAATGAGGTCAACAATATAGTGAACCAACTCTCCTCTATGAAGATGGTCCTGGATGATGAATTGCGGGCTTAACTTTTGCTGTCTTTAAGTAACTATGCGTCAGACGGAAAGATATCCTTGGAACAGGTAACTAGCTGTCTCTCTTCAAGGTGAGACAGGCAAGAGCAGTCTCAGGGGTCTACTCAGCAAGAAACTCTTATGACATAGGAACGGGTGAGAGGAAAAAAAACAGGAATGGCGAGATAAATCAAGAGGCAAGTCGAGTAATAGGAAGATGTTGATTGCTTGAATTGTAGCAAGAAGGGCCACTACAAGCATGAATATCGTGGTAAGAAAAACAACAAGAAAGGAAAGGGGAAGGAAAATGAATCAGATTCCACTGCGGTCACTTCAAATGGCGACGTTGTAGTTATTCTTTCTGCAGATCATGATATATGTCTCACGGCTACGAGTCAGGGCACCGACTGGGTGATAGACTCGGGAGCTTCTTTTCATGCGACTCCATACAGGGACTTCTTCACAAGCTACAAGTTAGGTGACTATGGGACTGTGAAGATAGGAAATTCTGGCGTATCAAAAATCGTGGGAGTCGATAATATTTGTGTGAAGACTGATGTGGGCTGCACATTGATTCTCAGGGATGTGAGGCATATCCCAGACCTTCGCCTTAACTTGATGTCGACGGGAAGGTTGGATGATGATGGCTATGAAAGCCGGTTTGCTGATGGGCGATGAAGCTCATCAAGGGTTCGGTGATCATGGCCAGAGGAAAGAAGTGTTGCACCCTTTACAAGGCAAGTGTCAGTATGTGTAAGGGTGGGTTGAACGCGGTGGAAGATTCAGCTATTGACATGTGGCACAGGCGTCTAGGTCACATGAATGAAAAATGGCTTCAGGTACTAGCAAAGAAGCTGCTCCTTTCAGACGTGATAGGTACACCTCTCAAAACCTGTCTTGATTGTTTATCAAGGAAACAACATAGAGTTTCATTTATTAAATCTGTTTCTCATGTTAAAAAAGTGCATGCATTCGATTTGGTTTATTCTGATGTTTGTGGTCCTATGAGGACAAAAACCTTGGGTAAGGCATTGTATTTTGTTACTTTTATAGATGATGCATCTAGGAGAGTTTGGGTTTATACTTTGAAATCTAAAGATGAGGTCTTTGGTATGTTTAAACTGTTTCATGATATGGTCGAGAGAGAGACAGGTAGATCATTGAAGTGCATCCGTACTGACAATGGTGGTGAATACATTGGCAACTTTCATGAGTACTGCAAGTCCGTAGGTATACGACATGAACAGATGATTCCCAAGACCCCCTAGCATAATGGTGTAGCTGAGCGAATGAATTGCACCATTGTAGAGAGAATCAGATGCATGTTATCCCATGCAAAATTGCCCAAGACGTTCTGGGGAGAGGCAATGCACACGGCAGTGTATTTGATAAACAAGTCTCCATCAGCCCCGTTAAATGGAGAAGTACCTGAGAAGGTGTGGATTGGACAGGATCCATCGTACAGTCATCTCAGGGTGTTTGGATGCAGGGCATCCGTTCATGTACCAAAGGATAAGAGGTCCAAGCTCGATATGAAGATCAGGCAGTGTGTGTTCTTAGGGTACGGTGATGAAAAGTTCGGTTACAAGTTATGGGATCCGACCGAGAAGAAGCTCGTCAGGAGCAGAGATGTGGTTTTCTTTGAAGATCAGTGTATAGAAGACATTGGTAAGCCAGAGAAGAACCAGCCTATTTCAGGTGAGCTAAAGGACATGGATCCGGTTATTCCTCCCGTGGTGCCTGATGATGGGGGAGTACAACAAGATGCAGAGAACGAGGGAGTTCCTTCAGAAGATGGACCAGGGTAGCAGCCCCCACTTGATCCACCTGTTGAGCCACAGGTGAGGAGGTCATCTAGGGACAGACAGCCGTCCAAGAGGTACTCGCCACATGAGTACATTATACTGACTGATGGGGGAGAGCCAGAAGATTATTCTAAGGCCCTAGCCGACGAGCATAAGGAGGAGTGGTTGAAAGTTATACAAGAGGAGATGAAATCCTTACATAAGAACCACACCTATGATATGGTGAAATTGCCTAAGGGCAAGAAAGCTCTGAGCAACAATTGGGTGTTCAGAAAGAAGGTTGAGCAGAAGAATTCACGGACGAGGTTCAAGGCCAGATTTGTGGTGAAAGGGTTTGGTCAGAGGAAAGGCATAGACTTCGAGGAAATATTCTCACCAGTGGTGAAGATGACATCCTTACGGATGTTACTTGGGTTGGCAGCTAACATGAATTTGGAGATAGAGCAGTTAGATGTTAAAACTGTCTTTCTCCATGGTGACCTGGAAGAAGAGATCTACATGCACTAACCAGAGGGGTTTGAAGTCAAGGGCAAGGAGCATATGATGTGTAGGTTGAGGAAGAGCTTGTATGGGCTGAAACAAGCTTCACGGCAATGGTACAAGAAGTTCGATTCGTTCATGTTACAGCATGGGTATGACAGAATGGAGTCGGACCACTGTGTGTTCACGCTCAAGTTCTCAGATGGTGATTTCTTAGTTCTGTTGTTATACATTGATGACATGCTCATCATAGGAAAAGACATCAAGAAGATCGACAAGCTGAAACAGGATTTGGGCAAGTCTTTTGTGATGAAAGACTTGGACCAGGCTAAACAGATCCTAGGAATGGAAATAACCCGTGACAGAAGCAGCGGGAAGCTTTGGCTGTCACAAGAGCGGTATATTGAGAAAGTCCTAGAGCGGTTCAATATGAATGCAGTGAAGGCGGTCAGTACTCCACTAGATGGTCACTTCAGATTAAGCGACAGACAGTGTCCCAAGACGAAGGTAGAGGTGGAAGAGATGAAGAAGATACCCTACGCGTCAGCGGTATGAAGTTTGATGTATGCTATGGTGTGTACATGCCCAAACATAGCATATGCGGTTGGTGTTGTCAGCCGGTATCTTGTCAATCCTGACAAAGAACATTAGACAGCGGTGAAATGGATACTGCGGTATCTAAGAGGCTCATCCAGGTTTAGCCTATGCTATGGTGACGGTAAACCTGTGTTAGAGGGCTACACAGATGCAGATATGACAGGTGACACAGACTCCAGGAAGTCTACATCGGGGTTCATGTTCACGTTTGCAGGGGGAGCAGTCTCCTGGCAGAGCAAGCTATAGAAGGTCGTAGCATTGTCGACGACAGAGGCCGAGTACATTGCAGTCACAGAGGCATGTAAAGAGATGCTTTGGATGAAAAGGTTCCTACAAGAACTTAGCTTAAAGCAGAAGGAGCACGTGGTCTATTGCGATAGTCAGAGTGTTATACACTTGAGCAAGAATCCAAGTCAGCATTCCAAGTCAAATTACATAGAGATTCGGTATCACTGGATTAGGGATACTTTGGAACAGAAGGTGTTACAGCTTGAGAAAGTCCACACGGACGATAATGGGTCAGACATGATGACCAAGGCTTTGCTTAAGGGCAAATTTGAGGTTTGTAGAAACCTGGCTAGCTTGAAGAAGGTGGATTCCTCCTGGGTCAAAAAGGGAGAGATTTGATGGGTTTTTTGACCCGTCGACTATCGGTCGTGAGCCTCGCTCAACCGGTCGAAGGCTGGTGGTCGACGAGTCGTGACACAACTCAAAGTCCAACGACTGTGGACTATTTTTCTCCGGGGTGCTCGACCAGTCGAAGGAGGTGCTCGATCGGTCGAAGGTGGCTCTCGACCAGTCGTGGACTCAGTTCGACCAGTCGAGGTTACGCAGATTCGTTCCGCGATTTTGCGCGGATTTCGTGTCGCAAGTTCTTTCGCAACTGAAATGCGGAAAGGAGTTTCCTAAAACTTTAAATAGGAGTTCCTAGGGCTTTCTAGGGATGATAAGAGAGTTTTCTAAAGCTTTACAAAGGATTTGCTAAAGGGTTTAGGGCTATCAAAGGTGAGAGAGAGGAAGAGAGAGAGAGAGAGGAAGCTTATAGAAGAGAGGTTGTGCTCGTGGAAGTTATTTATTGTGCAATCTATATCTCAGCGCTTCTATGTCCTCGTAATCGGTGAGATATCTCCGTTTTCTTTGTTTCTCTCATTGTTTATCCACTCCTGCGTGAGTGAAGAAGTTTGTAACGTTCTACTTCATAGTGGATTGTTGATCTGGACTAGGTCCCGTGGTTTTTACCTCTTTGAGGGTTTTCCACGTAAAAATCTCTTGTGTGGTGTGGTTTATGCTTTGATTGTTTTTCATTGCATTATTATTCCATAATTCTGGTTTGTTTCGGGAGGCTAGATCCTAAGGTTTTGTGCAAGGTCCCCAACAAGAATCACAATTGAAATTAGAAATATTACTCTGCATGATAGTTCGATAACACCTTCATCGAACAGTTTTCGACGAGATCGAACTAACATCAAAACATTCCAACAACTAAATACGAAAAATTCATATTTTGACGATGACATCAAGCAAGGCTTTTATAACATCGAACAGCTTTTGATGGCATTAGAAAATTCCAGATTTTTGCAATGGCATCCAAGTTTGCTCGATGACATCACTGGACAAACATTGATTTACATATTTAGTACATCAATCAACAATTTTGACTCTTTTTTTTTTTTTTTTGGTTGCAGTGGTAAGATCCGAGATGCCTGAAAAATCCCGCGGTCAGACAATCATAACCGTTTGATAACCTTACCGTGGTCAATCAGTACTCTCATTTAAAATTTTTATTTTTTCGTTTGCGGGTCGGCAATTCAAAGGTTAGGATCAGGGGAGATATTGGGGCATAACCCATACCATGATGGAGCCGAGCAGATGAACAGCTTGGATCGATCATTGTAAACTACCTCTAAAATCGACCAATCCCACGACTGCATACGATCCCAATAACATTAGTCGTTTGCTACAAAATGCAAATTCAATGGTGTAAAAAAAAAAAAGAAAGAAAACCAATACACACATTAGGATTCGTTGGAAGATAACATTCTATTCATTCTTCGACGAGAATCTGAAATTTTCAGAAAAATGAAAGAGAATACATATTCATTCCAACAGAGGGTAGCAGTCCATCACGGTACAGTTATAGACGAAACTTACTTCCCAAAGGCCTGTTGGCCAGCAACTCCCACCTTGGCACCCCATCCGCCGGGTCCCACGAATATATCTCAACAGTACCACTTCCTCCCATCCCCTTCACCCCACCAACGACAACTAACCGTTTCCCACACCCCCTAAATCCGATTCCCCAACCATTCGTTGAAACCACACCCTCAGGCAATCTTCCCAGAATGACCCATCTCTTCTTCTGTATCATACTTCCTCAGTTCCCTCGGAGCATGATCAGCCGCATACAACTCATTATTCATTACTGCGATTGACATAGGCGGCGCTGTCGGCACACATGTCACTGGGAATACATCTGGAATAATTCTCCAACTCCTCTTCTCTAAATCATACTCTTTACCACACGTATATGACACCGAATTACTACCAAGACCTCCCATGATATAGAACTTTCCATTCAAGAAAGTGGCTGAGCAGCTCTTCCTCGGTTTATTCATACTCGGCAATGTCACCCAAGTTCCTGTCTCTGAATTGTACAGCTCCACACAACTCAATACAGTCCCTTGAGCCTTGACGCCACCCGCAAAGATCGCTATCTGTCCAAATCTGGCAGACCCACACAGGAATCTAGGTGTTTTCATTGGTGTGCAATAAGACCATGAGTTATTCAGAATGCTATACCTCATTATTGTGTGGGACATGACTTCCTTACCGAAAACAAGAAGATCGGTGCCGATGGCTATCGACTGCTTACCAGATAACATGAAGCAGTCGTTTGGAGGCATTCGCGGCAGTCGCATCCAACGTCGGCTGTCAGGGTCGAACGCGTCCCACTCGAGGGGGCTGCAGGAGATGTAAACCCACTGTTCGGATATACCAGCCCGACGATGGAGCTTGTACAGCTCGCCAGATCGGACTAGGGAACGGAAACACCGGTCAAGGGAGGCAACTACACCATAGTCAGACCTTGGCAGGCGGAGGAGGCAGTTGATGGTTATATCCCTGCCGAGCGGCTGGATAAGTGGATTTGAATCCGATCGGTCCTTGTTAGGTGATTCGCTATCGGACTCATCATGAGAAATCGGATGCTCGGCGGACTTCCTCTCTCCGATTTCTTGATCGATACCTTGGTATATGTGATGCTTGTTCTTCATGAAATGATTCTTCATACAAGATGAAATTCACAACCAAACACACACACAGAAATCACAAATAAAGCTTTGTAGAAAAAGCTTTTTCTACTAACATTTGCTGTACTCATGGATTTAAATATATGAAGCTTTGGGGGCGATTTCATATTTTTGTCTCTGGCGAAGGCCTGTCTTTTTCTGATGCCGGTTCCTCTCGAATCAGCTTATTCCAAGTGGTGCGCTTTTGCGCGTGGGGCCAACCGCGGTGTTTGTATGGCATCTGACCTGTCCATCAGCGTCTTACCACTGAAAGTTAGACCCACAAATGTTTAAATGGTGGGGTCTCCCCTCTCCAGCTTGACTGTTTCCTACGGTATGACACACTTGAGTTTTGGATCTCTCTTATGTTTGTGCTCGTATCCTAAAATGAGTTAGAGAAACGGATGGATGGAGTGTATATAACACAAACATCATGGTGGGTCCCACAGATTATGCTTACGGAAACGGATTGGCTACTCCCCCTGCCACCAGCTCCGTGGCTGATGGTCGGTGATCTGTGGGCCCAACTATGATGTATGTGTTTCATCCATTCTGTTAATTCATTTTTACATATCATTTTAGGGCCTGATCCCAAAAACGAGAGGGAAATAAATCTCAGGTGGATCTCACCACATGAAAACAATAGTGATTGGATATCCACCATTAAAATCCTCCTAAGGCCAACTGTACTGTTTATTTGACGTCCAATCTGTTGATTATGTCATAGAGGTCCAGATGAAGGGAAAAAACAAAGATCAGCTTGATCCAAAACTTTTATGGCCCCAAAAAGCTTTTAATGGTTGACACTCATTCAACATTGTTTCCTGTAATGTGGTCTACTTGAGATTGGGATATACCTAAATTTTGGTCTCATAGCATAAAATGACTGGAAAAATAGATGGACGGCATGGATGAAACACATACATCATGTAGGGCCCACAGAGCACCGACCATCAGTCATTGGCGGATGGCAGGGGAGCTGTAGCCAATCCGTTTCCCATGCTTACAGAGTAAGGTGGGTCCAGAAGATCCAATCAAATGTATAGACTACTTTGTTAGTTTCACATCATTTAAAAATGATGGTGCATTTTCGTCCTCACATGTGGCACCAGACTGCAAGAATGTATCCAAAATAAAACTGATTAATCAATCCTAACCATCCAGCTATCATATGTCTGGATAAAAGTAAAATAGTAACTCAAAGGGAAAAGTAGATGGTTGGTACTGTCTTCTCACTGCAAGATCTCTGTGATGGTCCATCTAACCAGCGATGTGGATGGTCTGAATTGACGTACAACCCCGGATGCATGTTTAAAGAGACACCATCATTCTTTTTTAAATGGTGTAAAACTAACAAAAGGAGACTAAACAGCAATCAAAATTAGGGGTGTACACGGACCGGGTTAGCTCGCTCGACTCGACTCGAAAAAGTTCCATTCAACTCGGTTTGAAGCTGAGCTGATTTTTTGAGCTCGAAAATGAGTTCGAGCCGAGTTCAACTCGACTCGACTTGGATCAAATCCAGCTCGAATCGAACTCGGATCGAACCAATTCGATGACTCGGTTACTTTGCCATTGATGTTGCTCACCACATGTTTGATAAAATGACTCAATAGGCAAGAAGGAGAAGGCTATCTACTATTTCAGTAAGACTTTGCTTGACTATGAAATCCATTATTCACACATATAAAAGCATTGCCTTGCTGTGATTTGGGCATTCAGAAGCTTCACCATTTTATGCTCTATCACCTTGTCAAGCTGTTAGCTCGGATGGACGTCCCAACAGGAGGTTGTTATAGCTCAGTGGAGCATCGACTGCATGAAGAATAGTGGGTCTAATATCATGACTGACTTGCTGGGGCGCCTGGCTTGAAACAAATACCTTTTTTCTCTTTTATTTATTTATTTATTATTATTTTTTTTTTTGGTACTTAGAAGTTGTTTGATAAAATACTTGTAAAATCATTACCTCTGTTTGTAAAACAATAGGATTGTGACGTTGCAATTCAGGTGTTTGTGGAAATGCCTTAATGGTGAACTTAGCTGGCGTGAGCTGCTGATCGAACCATGCCAAGCTGGCCAGTCAGGCTCGGTGACCGAGCCAAGCCAAGTTCGAGCTTGAGGTCAGCCAGTGTTTCAGCCGAGTCGAGCTGAGGCCAACTCGACTCGGTTTGACTCGATGTACACTCCTAATCAAAATATCCAATGACGAAATCAGATTGCAACCGAGTTACTCAGTATGCTCTTATCGTATTGAGTAAACTCTGTTGGGCCCATCGTGAATGTATTTGGTTTATCCATGCCGTCCATCTGTTTTTCCATCTTATTTTAGGGACCATACTATTGGAAACAGTTGGAATATAGATTTCCACCATTGAAACCTTTCTAGGGCCCATAGTGATGTTTATTTCTCATCCAACATGTTCATAAGATCACAAAGACATGGATGAAGGGAAAACACAAATACAAGCTTGATCCAAAACTCTGATCAAGATTTCCATGGCCCCTAAGAAATTTTCAATGGTGGATGTTCAATTCACACAGTTTCCTGTGGTGTACGGAGTGGATAAAATATATAAATCACAGTGGACCCACAGAGTAACTCAGTACGCAATCCGCTTCCATCAAATGACTCTCGTCTGTCAACTTAGAATAGACTTAGTAAAAAGTAGCCTTCACGTGGTCTCTAAAATATAAACGCATGCAATCTCGTAGAAGTCCGTAGACTAAGTGCATCGCACCACATGACCGAAACCCGCTAAACCAGCTTAAAAGGGCCACGACCAGACACGACAAGCTTTCTGGGGGCCACCACTAAAGGACAAAACAAGAAGCAGATCCACGGTGCTTAAATTTCAATTAGTCAAATCGCAATATTAAGGGTCATATCATCTACATGCCACCTATACAAATCGTCAATTAGGTGGATCTGACCATTTTAGACATTCTCGTTTAAAAATCTGGATGGTCCACTCATCAAGTGGGCCATGATGTTAGAAAACTTCGATCGAGTCTTTTCATACGTGGATATGATTTTCACAAAATGTGGCCCACCTGTGATTAAAGACTGACCTATTTCTTGGGACAAGTTGCCAACATGGTCGATCCTCATGATGGATAGATTGGATCAGATGCCTATGTGCTCTGCTGGCATGAGTGGTGGCATATATAAAAGACAATTCAGTTATCTCTACTTCATAGAAGGGTAGTAGTTTTGAACAAATTTATAATATATTTTAAAAGAGTCGGAATCCTCGGTTAACGGGTCAACAGGATTTTCCTGTTACCTTGGCCTGAAGCTTTTGGTATTAGGAATTCTCTGTTGACCGGGTAACAGAGGATCCGGACTCATTTTAAAAGGAAGATAAGCTTTGATTTACAACTTTTGATTTTAAAAGAAAGAAAAGCTTTGATACCATATAACCTGCTACCATGCTTGGTCTCCTCTTTAGATATGCTTTGGGCCCACTCTACTGTCCACATTACATCTAGTCCGTCCATCTGTTGTGTATGTTAGGATGTCGGTTTAAAAACAAGGAAGATCTAAAACCTAGGCAAGTCAAAGCATAGATTGGAGCGCCCATCGATGAGTGGTGGATGGCATATGCAGACCATGAAATTTTGATTGATTAATGGTGGGATAGCTCACCTCAACTACTACTTCCAGTCATGCAGCCCAAACAAGGTGGGGAAGCTGACGAATCCTGGGTCCAGCTTGTTTCTTCATTATCTTGGGAATTTGGATTGTTCATGGACTTTCTCTCTTAGATCCCTTGGTGGAACTTGCTCTTCAAGGTCTTCATGAAATGATGGTGCATATATGCAAAATGATATTCTTCTCTCCTAAACAGAAAAATCCACAACCAAACTTGCAGAAATTGCAAAAATCAAGATCCGAATGCTATTGGACTTCTGTGACTAAGCACTATTCACCAACCCAGATTGAAAAAAAAGCAAGCTTTTAAGCAAATTAGATATCAAAACTTTCTTCAAGTGTTGAATTTTCAAAATTGAAGGTTTTAAGCCCGTAGCTCAGCATTCGGAATATATATATACATTTGTGTGTGTGTGTGTGTTTACTCCTTTTTTGTCTAGATTTCTTTAGGATATGACAGAAATTTCATTAGAATATGATTTGTCATAACCTAATTAAATGTTTCTTATTTATTGTACTATTCCATATTTGAGGCCAATTCTCATGAATAAATTCAGGACCTTCGGAAATCAAATACAATCAAATTTTCCATCTCTAACTTTTACATGGTATTGGAGACTTTTCTCTAATTGAGGTGGCTCTTTATATATATATATATATATATATATATAGGAATTGTACTTGGTTAGTGCAAATATACTCTCAATATTTTAAAAAATAATGGACACCTTAAGCTCTACTTGTCACATTTTCCATGGAAAAAAATTTGCATTTGAGCAATGATCATGAGACTCTTGCTCTAGATCCTTCTATGTATTGGCGACTTATTGGACGCCTCATACACTTGACCATTACCCAATTCGATATTGTTTATGTGGTCAATATTTTCAGTTAGTTCATGCACACTCCTCACTAACCCATTGTGACGCGGCTATTCAAGTGCTCTGATATCTCAAGGCTTCTTTTGGCAAGGGCATCTTTTGCCCTTCAATAGTTCACGCCAACTATCTATTTATTGCGTTTCTGATTATGCCAGTTGTCAAAAAATTCATTGATCTATTACGAGTTATTTTACAATACATGAGCATAACCCTACACCATGGAGAAAAAAAAAAAAAAAAGTCCGTTGTTTGTAGGTCATCTATTGAAGCCGAATATTGTGTCATGCATCTGCACACTCCCAACCTATGTGTCTCCATTGCAATAATCAAGTTGCATTTCATATTGTCACAAATCTTATCTTTCATGAATGAACCAAATATATCGAGATTGATTGTCACCTTATCCAAAAAAAAGATTTTCTATGGGGTCCTCCGTACTTTCTATGTGCCTACCGGCTATTAACTAGTGAATATTTTTCTTAAAGTGCTTGATCACAACAAATTCATGTTTTACTTGGCAAATTGGGCGTTACATATGAATTTTTCATTGTGTATCTTAGGAAAATACTTCATTTCTATGTATATACTCATTTCTTTGTTTAGATTTCATTAGGATACGATTTGTCATCATCAAATCAAATCGATTCAATTATATTTTATATTTATTATACTATTTTATCTCTAGGGCTAGAGGTGTACACGAACCGAGCTAGCTCGGTTAGCTCGCTCGACTCGACTTGAAAAAGCTCGATTTGACTTGGTTCAAAGCTGAGTTCGAGCCGAGTCGAGCTGATTTTTTGAGCTCGAAAATGAGTTCGAGCTGACCCAAACTCGACTCAACTCGGATCGAACCAGTTCGGTGACTCGGTTACTTTGACATTGATGTTGCTCACCAAGTGTTTGATGAAATGACTCAAAGAAGTGTGGCCGGTGGCTAGGAAGGTATGTATATGAAACTAACACCTTTTTTTCTTGATTTTTATGTTGCTTAGAAGGTGTTTGATAAAATACCTGTAAAATCATTGTTGTTGTCTCAAATATAGTGAGATTTTGAAGGTGCGGTCCAGGTGTTTGTGAAAATGCTGTAATGGTGAACTCAGCTCGAACTGGCGAGCTGCTGACCGAACCGAGTCGAGCTGGCCAGTCAGGCTCGAGAACCGAGCCGAGCCGAGTTCGAGTTGAGGTCAGCTAGTGGCCGAGCCGAGTTTCAACTCGATGTACACCCCTAACTGGGGCCACTCCTCATGAATAAATTCAAAACCTTAGTGGTCTTTTGGATGTTTGTAAATAGTTTAAGATGTAAATGATTTATAAGGCTAAAAATGATTTACAACATGCTTGTTTGGCTTTAAGTTGTAAATGATTTACAGATAAATCATTTTTAGGGTCATTTGGCATTACTATTAATAAGAGCTTATTTACTTATTCTAAAATAAATAAGTTCTTATTTTAAAAATGGACTATTTGATAAAATTATAATTTTAGAGTTTTTTTTTTTTTTTTTTCCTTCTTAAACTAGCAAAAAAGCTCTTATAAAACAATTGGGTGGTCACTTTTTCTTTAAGAGTTTATTTGGCTTAAGCGTTTAGCCATTTTTTAAATTAGCTTTTGTACAAACTTGTTCTTTTAACTTTTTAAATTACTTCCATCTGCACTCTTATCTTCTTTACAATCATGTGGGACACATCTAGGGGGCCTATATGATGGATGTCTCACATCAAAGTGTGGCCCCACATGATAGATGGCCGGCATGAAAGGTGGAACCCACGTGATGGATGGTAGACATTGAAGTTGGATGGAAGGTTAGCGCCAAAGGTGGGCCACATGATGAATGACCCATATTGAAGGTTGGGCTCCACATGATGGATGCTCCACAACAAAGATGTGTCCCACATCATGGATGGTGAACATCAAAGGTGGGTCCCAAATGATGGATGACCCACATCAAAATGTGGCCCTGCATGATGGATGACCCACATCAAGTGGGCCACACATGATGGACGGTCCATAGCAAAGGTGGGACCCACATGATGGATGGTGGACATCAAAGGTGAGCCCAGGTGATGAACGACCCATATTGAATGTGGCCATCACATGATGAATGGTCCACATCAAAGGTGGGCCCACATGATGGATGATCTAGTATGATGGACCATCCATGTTAAGTGGACCCCACTTGACATCAAAGGTGGGACCCACATGATGAATGATGGACATCAAAGGTGGGTCCAAGTGATGGACAGTTGATATCAAAGGTGGGCCCAGATGATGAATGATTAGTATTGAAGGTAGGGCCCCACATAATGAATGGCCCACATAATGGACAGAATGGGCCTCACATGATGGATGACCCACATCAAAGTGTGGTCCCTTGTGATGGATAGTCCACATCAAGTGGGCCCCACCTAATGGGCAATCCACATCCAAGGTCTCACATGATGGATGGCCCATATCCAAAGTGGCCCAACATGATGGATGACTCACATAGGTGCACCCCACATGATGGAGGGTGGACATCAAAATTGGGCCCCATATGATGGACAACCCATTTTGAAGGTGGGGCCCACACAATGGACACATCAAATGTAGATTCCATGTGATGGATAGTGGACATTGAGGGGCCCTGCACAAAGGACAATTAGCATTAATGGTGGGCCTTACATGATGAATGACCTACATAAAGGTGGGCCCCACATAATGGACAAGCCATGTCAAAGGTCAACCCCTAATGATGAATGGTCCACATCTAAGACAAGCTGTCTATGATGGAAAAACCCACTTTGAAGGTTTGGCTCACACGATGGATGATCCACATCAAAGGTAGGCTCCATATGATGAAGTATCCACATCAAAGGTAGGCTCCATATGATGAAGGATCCACATCCAATGTCCAACATAATGGACGGCCCAAATGTCTTAAAACATGATGAAGGTTGTTGTAGCCATCAATTCTTTTGCCATTTGGGACACGATCAAAATCTATGATGAGATTCATCAAAACAACCGTCTAGATTGCTCTTATAATGGAGTTGTTGTAATTTTTAAAAATGGCATCCAATATCCCTAAAAAAAAGCTCATATTTGAACGTGTTACCAAACATGTTTATTTCAAACAAAAGGTCCTATTAGATTAGAGTAGATATGCTAAATGAGCTTTTATAATGTTTGGATAGCCTGTAAATGATTTATATATTCACACCTGACATAGTTTAGAGAAGTAATTCCTTTAAAAAAGACATTCAAATTGCATATAAAAGTAAATTTTAAAGTGGATCATCGGGTTAAAGCCCATCTCACTAAAACTTAGGTTTAATCCTCACATGAAATGAAGCATCAAGCATTTAAGTGAGCCATAGAAGTGGCCCACGAATTCAAAGCATTAGGTGAGCCATAGCAAAATCTGTTGCCGTTGGGTCAGGGTGAGAGAGAGGCATTCAAACGACCCCTTACACTCAATCAAATACGAGCAATTTCTCCGTCTCTAATTTTAACAAGATGCAAGCTTTTAATTCAACACAACAAGATCCGAATCCTCTCCAGAAATTGAATTCACATGAAGAAAGAAAGAAAAAGAAAAAGAAAATAAAAATCCAGCAAATTGAAAGCAGTTTATTTCGAATACGAGATAGATCGACCAAACCTGCGTTTGGATTGGGGAGCGAGAAAATGAATGGAAACGTTGGGAATTTCTTGTCTATTAGTAGACATTTCTGTCCATAGATCAACTGGCTAAGATGGCAGCTCATACTTTCTTCGTGGTCTAATCAATGGTGGGACCTGCCACTCCTGAAAGGTGCTAGCGGGACGACCATCACTTTGGTAGCTCGCGGACTACTAGATCGGAGCCTCTCGTGGGGCCACCAATGCGGCCGCGACATCAGAGTTTCAACTGGGGAATGGCATTCATGGCGATGAAAATATGAAATGTTATGATCCTCGACCCGACGTATGTGGCGGTCACCATTTCAAGCCTAGGGTTTTTAGACGTGGGGCCCACGTCTTGGTGATCAATACATTTGATCTGATAGAGACGTATGTGAATGGAGGACTTTAAAAATAAAATTAAAAAAAAAAAAAAATTCTCCCTAATGTGACGATTCCAACCGATTGCGTTAGAAAATAGACGGTTGAGATGAAATGTCTACATTCAAAGGAAAGAAAGTCGATGATCTTTCGATGGCAACAATCCTCCACTGTGGAGACTCATCTCATCTTCAAGGAATGCTCGTGTGCAGGTCACTGCACGAAGAAGACGCCGGTTCCTCTACAACGTATGTACAGCAAGCTTATCTACAAAGTCAGTGGGGCAGACCTCATTACTTTATAGGTGGTGTGGCTGGCTTGAGTCGAAATCAAGGGTCTCACATGATGGATGGACAGGATGTAATGCACACATCACATTGGGCCCCACACACCCCCATTGTAGAATGAGCTTATTCTACAAAGTTAGGATCCTCCGATCGGGTTGATTTTACCATGGCCGGCCGATGAATGGCAATATCTCATACATGTCTGCAGATGATGTGGTTTTCACCGTACTGAACACACAGACACCTTATGGACCCGATTTTTAACGGGTTCGGATCCAACTTCTGGAGTGAGATTATCTGGATTCGGTTGGTTAAAAATCGGGTTTAGGTTGGGTCGAGTCCTGCTAGTTTTAAGAGCAATGTTATGTTTATTAAATATATACATTGGTTATTCTGATAAGGGAATGAGGTTTCATAAGCAACAGGCATGTAAGAGATTTCATTCACACGTTGCCCATGTGTGCCATCTAATCACGGTGGGCCCAACCATGTAAATACTCTCAGTTGACCTGGAACTCGACTCTAAACCTAGGTTCAAAAACTGACAAATACCTGAACCCAATTCAGTCCGGGTCCTCAGTAAAGAAGACCCAGAACTGTCACCTGGCAAGACCCAATCCTGATTTACTTGGGTAAGGGCACTGTAGGACCCGACTCATCGACAACCCTAGTTTTCAGGGAGAGCAAACCATAACATGAGCAGCTATGAACAAGAAAAGAAACACTGTTCTCGTTTGTATGGCCTGGAATGGTCAGCTACCGCTTTCATGAGAGGAAATGCAGGCTAGTCATGCTTTCAGTTTGTATGAGTGGGCTGATGGTACCGTCCATCCACGGCCAATGATCTAGATCATTGAACCAGGTACCCCCTTGTTCAGACTGAAAACCCAAGAATTCTTCCATAGTTGTAGACTATCCTCTCTGAGTAACCAAGAAACATCTTCTTCACTTATGCCCCATTTTGGGATCAAGGGAAATGATTTTGTGAATTTGGCAAATACATGAACCTGTGGCATTGATGGATTTGGATTGAATTTCAAGTTAACAAATTTCAAAGTCTACCATTTGGTAATTAAATCATAAATACTTGAATTTGGAAAGCATTTATTACAATAGTAAAGTATTTATTGCAAAGGAAGTATTACTCTTGCTTTTAAAAGTCTCTCATTTTGAGGACTTGCCAAATCCATGAATTTGGAAAATCTACATATTTGGCAAATCCCCAATAAAAGACAAAAAAAGGGAGATTTGAAATTCACAGATTTCACAAATGCCTCAACCCCAAACATGCCTTTATTCAACTCTCTGTGGAAGCTGATTCACTTGGCTCCTTAGAAAACTCACTTAAGAAATAGCTTTTCATTCCCCCTCTTAAAATCATGGAAATGGATTTCTATTAAGAACAAAACCTCCTTGAAACCCAAGTTTCATGCCTGCACAATATGCTGACTTACCTGTTATGCTTGCAATCTTCTGATCACACATCTACAGCATCAAACTACTCTACAGTCTATATACAACCTCATAATAGTGTGGAATGCATACCCAATAACAAACTAAGAATACAGAATGTAAATAAAATAGAGGATGCAGGGAATCCTATGACCTGTAGTTCCAACTTCCATGGCTTTAAAATATTGTTGAGTCCACTTGGCAACAATCCTTGATGAGATGATTTGTGGGACTGATTCAGAAAAGTGGTGGGGCCCAATCTGAACAGGACAAATCCTATGGGATTTTTTCCTACTCAGCTGACTCAGCATGTGATTCAACTGTATGATGTCGATATACAATGGAGGATAATATAGATTTAAAGTTTCGGACAGACTCCGTGCAATTCATCTGTGTTGTGTCAGTTTCGGTGATAGAACTTGAACTTGTTGAGTTGGTCAACCAGTCCTGAGCATGGATCCCAGTAACATCTACAAATATAATGTGGTTGATACAAAAATACGCAGCCAAGACAATTTAAATACTAGTGTGCACTTTAGTCAACCACCTTCATGAAAATCCCTACAGCAGATTGAATTTGAATGAACAGACAGACAACCTACGACAATCTGCCACTTGGGCATACTCCCAATAATGCCTACAGACAGATTAAGGACGTTCAATAAACATGAACCAGCCAAATGGCCCACCTCAAAAACCACATTCATACTCTGCTCTACTTGTATAGTTCAAAATAGCTATACTTCATCATTCAACTTTATGTTTAGTCTTTAGATGTCATTCGCCTTGTCAATGACGTATCTGTGCCATATCCAGGTATAACAAGATACTTCCACTCATGTTCGCTCCATCTCCTACGTTTCAATAGAATTGTGAATCTTGTCATATGCGATATGTCATTCAATCCAGATCTCCAAATTTGTTTAAGATCAAAGTTTCATAGGGAGGCAATCAAATAGAGATGGGTTCATGGCCATGACACGATCCCAAGTCTTCGTTGTAACATGACACATGTTGTTAAGAAAACAATATTAGAAAATTGTGAAAATCTTAAAAACAGCTAATCTAATACAATAAATTCCAGTTAAAACATTTCCCACAAATATTCGGATGTGATGATACTTCGAGCATATGCAGGCATCAATGTATCATAGTTGTATAACGCGTTTGGTTTTTCAGCTTGTACAAGTGGGTTCCTGGTTCTTTGATCCAGCTGTTAATAAGATGGGCCTCACTGTTGATGGCTAATGCACACAAATCATTTGCATTGGAAGATGTTGACTATAGAACATTTGCTCTTTTTTGGTTGAATGTAGACCATCGCTGTATTTTATTTTTTATATATCTATTGGCCACCGATACAAGGGTTAGGATATTTCCATCCCATGGCTCAATGACCCAGACTGTTGATAGGATGTGCCCTTGGTGGATAGCACATTAACAAAAACATCAACTGCATAGAAAGATCCTAGCCGTAGAATATTTGGACTTGTTTTGGTTGAATATGTACAATGCTGTACTTTATTTCTTAATCATCCATTCGTCGGACACCTATTCAAGGGCTTTTTCATCTATGGGCCAATCACAGTGGGACCATCAATACCAATGTTTTAATCATTGAACCACAAGCCACTTGTACAAACTCAAAAACCAAATTGGACTTTCATTCAGCAAGCATTCTATAATACCTCTTAAACATAATATCCTAATATCACATGATATACAGTCAGTATAAATGATAAGCATAAAAAAATTAGTTTTTCTAATTACTATTTAATTCAACTTATATGCAGTGATACTTACAAATCTCTATTGGCTGATATGTATGAATAAGTATGAGCTGAATTTAAAGATACATGGTAAAATTACTGAAAGCGGATATTTATGGGTACTGTATGGAAACTGGTTCACTTTTTTTTTTTTGTTAGCTTTGTTAGTACACCCACTGTCAGATCACACTTCACTGTTAGCCACCCACACTAGGGAATCGATGCCAAGGGAAACTGGTTCACTTATTATAACCTTGTCTACATATATATAAACTATTTTTCTGCAAGTTTCTAGTTCAGTAATCCCATTGATTTCTGTCAGAAGTTATATAAATATATAAAAAGTAGCTCAGATGTCATACAGATGTATGCTATTTCTCCTGATAGTTGCAGTTTTGAGCCCATAAAACCTCATGCTAATGTGGATGAAACATGCATAGTTCTGGAAGAAAGTATATTAAGTGAATATTCATTTATCTTAATAGTAGTTTAGATGAAAATGCTGGCGAGACATGGCCTGTAAAATGAATTAAATATGGAGATTCCAAACAAACTATTCTACAAATGAATTAATTGGAATAAGGCTTAGATGATAGTATGATTTGTGCAGACAGCCCCAATTAGCAAGTACAAGGCTATGATCATGATGATAGTATGATTCGTGAATTTGGAGTCGCAGACCAGCTGGCTTTATCTGATGGAAACAGTCTCAAGTTTTAACATCCAACTTGATTTGACCAGCTATATCTTCCATCTTTCCAGTCCCCTTCAACCAAGCTATAAACCTATTAGGTTCAAAGCTACAGTCCATGAAAGTCAGAAGAAATGCATGATGTTTGATCAACTATTTCCCCGGCTCAACGAACCAAGCCCATAGTGACAAATACCATTCTTGGCAATCTCTCGGCGTGGAAATTTGTTGGGAGATTTTCAGATTATCACATTTTTATTGGGATATTAACAGGAAATTCTCAATGAAAATATAATATTAAGAAGTATATATTATAAATTAATAAAAGGTCTTGAGTCCAACTGGCTGGATTATAAGTTACTGTCCACCCAGTGGATAACTCAACCTTTAAGGTGAGTTAGACATCCACCTTGCCCAATATGTTGGCCCCGTTTTAAGGAAAATCTTAAGCAAAAATCGGTCACATACACTCATCTAGCAGAAAACGCTTCTATTTTTACTATTTATAAATGGCTAGACGTTGTTTTCTATGATGTGGCCCACCTAATCAGTAGATGGGGCTGATTTTTGTACTTGGCAATTCTCATGGTGGGGAAGGGTTGGATGTCATATGTACTTAATAGGTTGGAAGATATTTGTTGTATGGGATATAACCTATGGCCCAATGGGTTGGGCTTGAGACCTCCACAATTAATAAATGTTTTCAAAAAAATTAAATATTTAGGTATACATGAATCATCTTAACTCTTCAATAAATTTTACATTAAAATCATGATGATTTCATGATTAAATTGGGATAAATTCAAACAGCTGATATTTTGAAAATATCACAACATTATCGTGATTGCCTGATGAATATTTCATGAAAATATTGCGATATTTTCAAAACCATGGCGATATTCATGACATGAAGCTAGCCTATATAAGCCCTACTTGGATGTGTATGTGAGTTCGCATTGAGAATAGGGGTAAAAGAAAAGAAGTTTAGTTCCTTCAGGTCTTGTTTAGAAGAGGGGGGCATTCAAAGTGATCTGCAATCAACTAGAGGGTTGTAGGATTAACTCCACAACCATCAAAGAAAATTGGCTCCTCCAATTGCATTAGGAACATTACTAGGGCATGGCCCATCACATGATGCGGCTCAATTGATGAACTGCTTAGACTACCAATGGGTAGCCCCAACTGTAACATTCCTGGCTCAAAAAGAAGTGTCATTTCTTCCAATTCAGCACCATACAACTTCAATTGTCGGGATTTAAAAGAACACGGAAAAAGCAAGATTTGGAATCAAGTAGCTCACCACTAACGTATCAAATATATAAAGTTCTTGCCTGATAGACCCATAAAAGAAAACTGCAATAGAACCATATCCAGTGCAATGAATTTTAGACAGCCAACTGCAAGTCTAAATGTGCAGAAGTACCACATTCAGTTAACAGAAGCTCTTCAAACTATTATATACCATTGATTGGAAATAATAACCATCACACAAGCCATAGTTTGAGAACGGAAGAAAACCTCACACGGTCTATCTTTTTCTCAAAGACAATGGCAAGCTCAAATTCAAGGATCAAGAAAAATCAATCAACAGCTATTCCTGTGATGCAAAAAAAAAAAAAAAGAAAAAAAAAAAGAGCGCTTCCTCAAGTACTTTTTGACAACAGATATGTATTTGAATTATTAAGCTATTCCAATGCTGCATGATATCCCAATCTATGAAAGCTCTCATTTGAAACAGATAAGAGAGGCAAAGTGTAACAATTGCTACAAAATGCAAATCAATGGTAGAAAATAAACAGAATGGAGGAAAACAAAATGCCCTTTAGGCTTCTTTGGAAGAAAAACATTCCATTGGATCTTGAGTAAAATCTGAGATTTCAAAAATAGGCAGAGATTACCCATCAGCAAGAATGCTATGACCTTGAACAAACCAATCTTGTACATCCCTCCTGTGAGGCACTGTCCGGTCCACATGGTGCCACTGAATTCCAACACATCAGCAGCCCATCACAGCACAGTTATAGACGAAACTCCCTGAAGGCTTCCTCGCGATCGCGAGCAACTCCCACTCCGGGGGCCCATCTCCCGGGATCCACGAATGGAGCTCCACAGTTCCTCCTCCAGAACCCCTTGGCCCACCAACAATGATAAGACGTTCCCCACACCCCCTGAACGCTAGTCCCCAACCCTTCATCGAAAACACTCTCTCAGGCAATCTCCCCAGAGTGATCCACGTGTTATTCTCTTTATAGTACTTCCTCAATTCCTTCTCTGCATGATCGGCCGCATACAGCTCATTATTCACAACTGTGTGCAGTGGAGGCGGCTCAGTTGCTACACTTGGCACAGGGTACATATCAAGAATAACCCGCCAAGTCCTTGTTTCCAAATTATACTCTTCTCCACATGTGTACGACTCCGCATTGCTCCCAAGACCGCCCATTATATAGAACTTCTTGTCCAAGAAAACAGCTGAACAGTTCTTCCTTGGCTTGTTCATGCTTGGCAGTGTTTCCCAAGTTCCAGTCTCTGAATTGTAAAGCTCCACAGAATTCAACACAGTCCCTCGAGCATCAATTCCGCCTGCAAGAATCACTATCTCTCCAAGGCTGGCAGACCCAAACAGGCATCTTGGTGTGTTCATCACCATGCCAGAAGACCACGAGTTTGTTAGAATGCTATACCTCAATATAACATGGGATGTTACTTCCTTTCCAAAAACAAGAAGCTCAGTGCCAACAGCCTGTGATTGCTTATCTGAGAACATGAAGCAATCGTTTGCAGGCATCAATGGCAAATGCATCCACCGTCGGCTGTTTGGGTCAAACGCCTCCCACTCCAAGACGTTGCAAGAGAAGTAGACCCAGTGTTCGCATATCCCCACCTGCCGTCGGAGCTTGTACAGCTCACCACTCCGGACTAGAGAATTGAAGCTCCGGTTCAGAGAGGCAAGTGCGCCATAGTCAGACCTCGACAAGTGGAGGAGGCAGTTGATCGTTATGTCCCTTCCGAGTGGATGGATAAGTGAATTCAAATCTGATTGGTCCCCACCACATGCCTCCTGATTAGAATCATCAATTGGGGGTGTGGAGAAACCTTCAGCCATGTTCAATTCCTCATTAACATGAGAATTTGAAAGCCTTGTGGACTTCCTCTCTCTAATTTCTTCTTCTTCAGTTCCTTCTTCTAAATGGCGCTTTCCATTTGATACCTCCTCAATCAGATGATAATTCATGTAAACCCACTTACTTTCTTGCTCGCAGGAGCTCGGCAATGCCCTTGAAACCAGGCAGGACCGACCATCCAACATGTCTCTGGATTTGACCGGAAATCGTAACTAAATTACCAATCCAACCGAACCCAAATCTTACTTCCACTCCAAAACAGACAATTTTTTTTCTCTCTCTTTAAAGAAATCAATGACTGGACACGCAAAAATCACAAAATTCAAAACCCGAATCCTCCTTGGCTCCTCCGATTTGGCTGAATTTACCGACCCAAATTGAAAAAATGCGAGCTTTTAACCAAGTGGGATCCGAAACCGTCTTCTTACATCGAAATCGTTGAGTACAGAGAGAGGGGAAAAAAAAAAAAAAAAACAGAAATCAAAATCCTGAAAAAAGAAAAGATCTTTCCGATATTTCGACCCTCCCCACAATCCGAATCTGAAAACAAACGACCCGACTTGAATAAAAATGCGATCTTTCAACCTAACAAGACCCGAATCCTCCTTCAGATATTTGACTCATATTAAAAATAAAAAATAAAAAGACGCCCAAAATCCAGCAAAAACCGTCAAAGAATCGACCAGAAAACCCAAGAAAATAGCAATTCCCAGGCACAAAAACAGAGATATCGTTATAACGAGATAAATTCGTGGGTTTTCAGATACGAAATGAAAAGATCGATTAATCTAATCCGTTAAGAAAGACGTTAGCATTTACGGAAATTTCGAAATTCGTTTTATTTTTTATTATTTTCCATTGAGATACGAAATGAAAAGATCGATTAATCTAATCCGTCGAGAAAGACGTTAGCATTTATCGAAATTTCGAAATTCCTTTTATTTTTATTATTTTCCTTTGAGAGAAAGAGAAGAAGAAGAAGAAGAAGAGATGGGAAATGACGGAAATGGGCAAAAGAAAGGGATCGGAGGAAGAAGAGGAAGATGAGAACTTACGGATTGGCTGAGAAGGGAAGACTGAATTGGAAATTTCAGATTTCCTCTCTCTCCCTCTCTCTCCGTGTTTTTTTTTTACTTCGCTGCTTTCGTCGTGCTTCGATTCTCTCTGCAAATCACGCCCGAAATCTGGATGTTTGGGGCTATCTCGGCCTTTTATCTCCCTTTATTAAAATTTCTTCCACTAATGAGAGGGTGGTGGGCCCACCAACGCGGCGCTGACGGTCGTCGATTCGACTGCGCGGTCGGGAGACTGAATCCCCACCGAGCGTCTTGATTGGGCGGAAACGATCCTCGAGGCGAGTGTATGAACTTTTAACTCGAGCCTTCAGTTCGTACACGGGGGGGCCGGCCAATGTCTCGGTAATCCACACCGTTGATCTGGTGGCCACCAATGGGAATGGAGGACTTACCACAGGACGTGGATTGCGTCCTACCCCCGGCCCGTCTCCAGCACCCTGCTGTATGGATCTTATCCCCACTGTCCATACATTTTTTCATATCATTTTACGATATAGGCTCAAAAATGGGCCAGATTCAATACAGATGTGGACTACACCGTGGGGATTAAACTCTTACCGTTGAAAACTTCTTAGGCTCTAGAAGTTTTGGATGGAGCTGATATTCGTGTTTTCTATTTATCGTCTATCTAACTTTATGAATAGGTTGGATAGCAAATAACCTTATAAAAGTTTCAACGGTAAGAATCTTTATCACCGATTCTTCCTATGGTGTGGTTCACTTGAGCCTTGGATCTGCCTCAATTTTGGATTAACCTCCTAAAATGATACTAGAAAGTGGATGGACGGTGTGGATAAGACCCATACATCACAGTGGCCACTCAAAGCTCCTGTAGTAAGTCCTCCATTCCCATTGTTGCCCACCAGATCAACGGTGACAACCGTCCCCATCGGAGAGTAAAAAAGGGATGAAATGTGGGAGGATTTCAGGATTCACCCATCCTTGCTGGAGACCTTCGGATTAACGGTCTTGATCACTTATACCTGGGCGTCACTTTTATGAACCCACGGCTAAGGATACGGTGCATAATGGTGGAGTGTCCGAAGACCGGATCATGGTCGAGCCGCCTCTCTACCGTACACGTGGTAGGGGCAATACAATTGATCTAATGGATCGTACGGCCAGCGTCTCTTGGTTCAAACCAAAGTGGATAGCAGAATATTTAACGGTCAGGTTCGTGATAGAAAAGTTCGGAATGAAGTGATGCTTCATGTCTGCCAATAGACGTGATTTTTTTATTCATGGACCGTCCACGATAAGGTCCACTGTATGGACGGTCGTGATTCATATGTACCCACACATGTGCATTCACGATTTTTTCAAGCGTCGGCGTTTTAAGACGTGGGAATCCAAGTAGGCTTTTGTCGTGATCGAACCACGGAAAGAAAAGGAACTCCGTTTTCCACACGGCTCTGTTACTCGGTGTGTCGTTTTCTCGGGAAAATATCGCATGGTCAGTCAATATCTCACAATTCTTTCCGGAAAGAAATGATTCGTTGCTCTTTGACGTCACACGGTTTAGCACCATGAGTGGTAGTCGGACACGTAGGCAGTATCATTTCATCTCGACCGTCCTCCGTCAGTGTAAATCATACGATCCTAACTAAAGAGAATGGACGGTTAAGAATTAAAATAACATAAAAGTAAAAGTAGGTTGGTCAACTATCTGAAGTATCAAATTGGTGGGCCCCACTTATTACTTGGCTCGTCACGATGCTTCTAATGGATTTCAAATCAAATGTAAATGAAATGAAATGTAGTTGTGTTTGGACGCCTGTAATTAGAATATGTTGGAATGTAAAAATTGCATTTGAATGCTTGGAACTTAAATGGACCTGTTGCATAAGTCAGTTTTATTACCTCAAACTAAGTATATAACATTTGATATAATAAATATAATAAATTTATCTAAAAATATACTTTAGTAAAAAAATAAGAAGAGCCATAAAAATAGGTCCACATTCAAAATTTGATGGACTTTTGCTTGTGTGTGTGGACCGTCGCTTTTGATTTTAGGTTAGATCATATGGTAACTTTATCGGGGTGCCCAGTTGTTGTGAAGCCCATCTGAGAATCTGATCCATTCCATGTTTCCCCATCATGGTCACCTTAAAAGAAAAAAAATAAGGTCACTTAAAAACCTAAATGGACCACAACATAGGAAGCAATTTAAAATAATTCGCTAGGGCTTCTAAATCGAAGTGGAGTGGTTCACCTGGGTTTTGGCATGGGATTAATTTTGTTGTGGGGCACATAGGATGAATGGATTAGATAGCATAATGACAACCAAACATGGCTGAGATTTTGAAAATATCACAATAAATTTAAAATGATACTATCATAAGATTCTAAAATTTTCAACACATCTTATAATATAACACTTCTAGTGTTACATTACTGTGATATTATCACAAAAATGCATGTAGTAAAAGGATTAAGGAACTATTTATCTAAATATATATTTTAAAATTTTAGTTTTTTATAATTTAAAATATGTATTTATTTTCTACGAGATTTTCCTAGTAACATTTCGAGAAAACCTTAAATTTTGATAATATCCAGAGAATTTTTTAGATTGAGAAATTGCTGAAAACAAGATTTGTCACTATGGTCTCACATGAGTTTTCATTCCTTCGCATCTAAGGGATTGGGTAGATACGATGAAAAGTTTATATAACCTCCGAAGCAACTCAATTCCACTACAGGCTATATCACTGTATGAGTAAACCGTCTTTTTCTTTTTTTTTTTTTTTCTTTTTCCTTTTTTAATTATTAAGTGGGCCATAAATACATCAATACTATATTTATTCCTACGATCTTGGGTCTTGATTCAATGTTTCAGACCATTTATATGATAGATGTTGCCTTGGGTGGGGTTATAAAAACAGAAAAACAAAAGGAAAACACTCTCAAGTCAGGTTATCTTAACGCTATCATTATTTAAGGCCTGTTTGATAAGCATTAATTTATGGGAAAAATATGAGAATTTTTAATCATTATTTTCAAGGTACTACTAAGGAATGGGTCTCAAAAGATTTCATTTTAAGTAGGATTTTTCTATTTGTAGGTGGAAATCTTTGCTTTATCTCACAAGGTTTATCTTGGGTTATGCGTATGACAAATATAGAATGAGAAAAGTATTTATATAAGGAATGCATGATTTCCATCACAAATTAAGCAAGAAAAAACATTGATGATTACACTTTTCCTTTCTTTTTCTATATATTTCATTTATCTAACGGAACCGCCACTCTTTTATGGAGTGTTTTCTTAGCCTTTTTCTTGTAGTTTATTTAAAGTCTAAGATCTTTTAAGCAGTCATCATCATTTGTCTAATGCATCTTGTAAAAAATTGAGGTCAGTTAAGACCTGTTTGGATACCACTAAATAAGTTACTTTTTTAACTTACAGCAGTAGATAAGTGGCTTATTTCTGATAAGTAAATTTGATTTATGATTAGTTACAAGTAATTTTTTATTTAAAAATATATAATCACTTCATTAAAAAAAAAATTGCTTTTTAACTTTTCATAAGTCTCTGAGAGAGGTATTAAGAGACGAAAGAGATGCGAAGCTGATAAGTATGTTATTTGCCAAACAAGATAAGAAGTCTCTATGAGAGGCATTAAGAGAGACGAAAGAGAAGAGCAAATGATAAGTATGTTATTTGCCAAACAAGATAAGAGTCTCTAACAGAGGCATTAAGAGAGACGAAAGAGAGGAGAAGCTGATGAGTTTATTATTTGTCAAACATACTTATCTTTTAATAAGTAGAAACTAAAATAAGAATAAGTAGCTTATCTTAAGCAATTTATGATCCAAACGCTCCCTTAAAATGACCACAGATCAAACAGAGCAGTGTATCCTAACTACAATGTGTCGGTCATGGTTGAAAGGACTTTGCAACTATAATCGACTCGTTCCTTAGTTGAACTGGAACACGCCCATGTTGTGTGACTAAGTGGCAACTCATGGTATTTAATCAGATCAGGTCCTACCCTGTCCGAGTTGACTTGGACACAAGACTGGTTGGAGTCTTTAAAACCATGGTGTCAGTCTATTGTAGCAAGTCTCTCTCTCTCTCTCATTGCTGCAGTGTCCTCCCTAACTGTTGTAGCATGTGGATTAAGCTTTATCGATAAAACTTACTCATATTGCTTGATTAAGGAATTCACCGTACGTTCAAAGCTTATATATAACTTGTTAGTGAGCTTGTAAGAACTTATGCTTGGGTGTTTATACTATTTTCTACAATGTGGCCCACCTGATGTTTTCACTTCCCTCGGTAGTATGGCGACCCAGTTGGACAGGTTGGGTGCCATTAACACACCTTAGCAAGCCACCCACAACTAGTTGTACCAAATTCTCATCTATAACTATTGTAGACATATTCACCAGCATACATTCATGACCATGTGGATGATGTCAAAATACTTATCCTTTCCATCACCATGTCCATTGTTTGGATGGCTTAAATTGATGGAAATTTCGGTGCATGCACCATAATTATTTTTATTTTTATTTTGATTTATTGTATTATTATTATTATTATTTGTGAATGCCTTCTCCCACACGAGCGGTGCCCTCACTTTCTTGAATTTGGTATTGATTTGTTAATATAACCAGTGTATGTTATTGACTCAGGTATAAAAACATATTTAATTTGAAATTGTCACTAGTCAAATGAATTTTAAAATTTATGGTCGGCTAGAAACCATATAATCACTTAGAGATCGGAGAATCTCATAATTTTTTTTAAAAAAAACTCAAATGACTCCTGTGATTTGTCTGTGATTATAGATTATGAGTAGAGGCCTTGATGACAGAAAATGAATGAATTAAAAATCATTTTCCACCTGTATAATGTGAAGTCTCTACTTCATGAGATTTTATAATTTTTGAAAATTTAACAGAGTTTTGACATTTTTATATTTAACAAAATCATACTAATCAGATAATTCTATACCTTAGATGGCTCAAAATTTGTTAGGGCCATCATGAGCCGTTCATGGTTTTCAAGAATCACTTTTGCCTGACCATTTTAAACATCCCACTGTTGGCTTGTAAAAGTGCTGGTTATAAGAACGAAGGCCAAACGTACGGATGGTGTGGATCATCGATTGGTCAGTTCCTGTTAGAGTGTCACATGCAAGCACTGTAAATTGTAGAGCCATCGGAGCACTGATCAAATATATTTTAGGAATTCCAATATGTTCTCTTAGTTGCATCTGGACATATGCACCGTCCATTCGATTGATTGGTTCTTTTTATTGCCACTTGTTCCCAAAGCCAAAGATCTGATGGTTAGGATTCTTTGACGGATACGATTCATAATAAATTCACAACAATAACAAATCCATAATGCCCCATCTCATGTCATTTTAGTTTCCACTGATTTTAACTTAATGTTGTTATAGAATTCTCAGGTGGAGAGCCTGGATGGGGTGTTTAGGTTGTTAGGTTGTACAAGTAGGCCCATCATGAAGTGATCGACCTCGCTGCCATTAGGTGCCTCACTATGTAATGGCCACATACCAAAAATCCCCCAGATTCGAAGATCCTTAGCCTCTGATATATTGTAATTTATCTGGTAGAACATGTGGAGTATTGCTGAATTTTATTTCTTAACTATCTCAGGACGATCCCATATGGAGATTCTTTTGTACATGGGCCATCCATTGCGGAGATCAGAATATTCACGGCTTAGATCACTAAAACATGGCCCTGTGGGTACAAATTGAAAGCATAAATGTACCGTACAAACTTTTGACCCCGAATTGTATAATGCATCATACATTGTTCAGAAGGGAGTTATATTTCTTATTTAATACTCCGGAAGAGTGTAATGCATGATACTCTGGCTCTCAAGAATTGTAGAGGTGGCATACACTAATTGAATCAACCTTTACTCCTATTTAAGAATCTATCCAAGGGTGAGAGAGCTTGGACATCCATATCCTTCTCCTGCTATGTTCATACCTTTCTCCTTGGATGTCTCAAGTAGAACACAAAATGGGAGAAATAAAATAAAGAAAAGAGTGAGAAAGGGAGAGGGAGTGGGTCATGCCCAGGGCTCTCCACGTCCATATGTCCATACTTTGTATGGCTCATCCTATCAGCAGCTCAAGGGTTAGATTGGGCCCTACCAAAGTCTAGACCAAAACTCTTCATCACCTGTAGTAGATATGAGATAGACTTCCTTGATGGAAGGTTGATAGTAGCATGGATTGCCCCTTCATCATCATATATAATTTTATTCGAAAAATATATGACCAGATCTAAACAGAGATCCTAATTAACTAATGAATTTAAATTGAATTTTTGAAAAAAAAAAACTTATATATTCCACTACATTTTAAAATCCACTAATCCGAGAGTTAGCTAGAAACCTCTTAAATAAGGATAATCCAACCATCATGATAGTCTATGCTATGATTTTGAAAGATTTTGGGTGGATGTTGATTGTTTTCTTTTATGGACCTGATTTTGGAGTATCCCATCGTGATAATGAGGCTCACTTGATATATGAGATGAATCAATACAAACAACGTAACAATATAGCACGTAAAAGACCCTTTAAAAACAATTAAACGACCTTTGCAGCCGTGTATTAATATCCTTTATAGGCAAGTGAATAAAGGCTGTAAAACAGCTTTTTCTACCAAACTCTATAGAGAGTCCGGCCTTATGTATTTTCATTATCATTGCATCTTCTGTTATTTATAGGTAAAGACAGCATAATCATGATAAGTGGTCACCTATCGGGCAAGTATCACAACTAGTACCATACCATCTTTCCCCCAATATGCCACTTGTCTGAGACATGATCAGTACCGTGAAAATGGTAGGCCCACCATGAAAATCTCACAAGTACGAATATGAGGCCGGTAAGTTCATCCGGTGGCCCAAATTTTGAATGAATGGAGAACCGTTGGTCGTACTCAACATAGAGATGTGGCCCACTTAATGATCGGATCGATCAGCTTGATTTTCTTGGTCCATCAGGATGTTATGGGGCTATCATTTTCATGGTACTGATTTTCTACACGGCTGGCACGCTGGCCCATCAGGTATGATCCGTGCACTGTTGGGTCCACAATTTAGACAGTATAGATAGCCGTCCAACCACACATCTCCCACCCTACATGGATTAAGGGTTGTATGTGGTCTTGATTTGGCCGACCACCAACAGACGGTGGGAGATCTGTGTTCACATTCTCACATGTATCAGTGGAAAACGTTACCTCTTACGCTTAATTATATCTTATCAGACCTAGTCGCCAAGCACTTAATTTCTCTTAGACGTGTCGTGCACGTATGAAATCTGGGCTGTTCATCTGTCGGGCCTTATAATGGATAGAGCATATATATGCAGAAAATTACACAGATCCGATGATGGTAGCCATTGATAGCCAACATTTAACAGGCAAATTTTTACCATCAACGGCTAAGATCATGTGAAAAACTCAATCTTGGGACATGATCTATCCATAGTAGGGCTTAACAGATGAACGGTCCTGATCATGTACACCTGTGCCTGGATATCCTTCCCTCTATTTTTATATTGGGTAATAAAGATATTGGAACCCGCCAAAGACTTTCCTGCCTATCACCGAAAGGGTAGGAAGAAAATAATCATTACACACCCTTTGTTAGATGGGAATTTTAAAAAGATTTTAAAAAATGGATTTGGGTCATGATCCATGCACGGTGGGGCAATGAAACATACAAGGATCAACGTATAAATAAAAAAGCGCAGAGATTGTATGGTCAAGATCATCTAACCAGGGAACCTTTGCTCCATGGTGGGGCCATGCAGTAATTTGGATCACTAACCATGTCCCACGCGTAGAAAATTAAAAAAGCTGAGGATATTAGGCATAGGACCGACGGTAGGGTACCTCGCAGAGATAGGTGAGGGTAACTTCCGTAAGATCCACACCGTCCATCAGGTAATCTGTCTCATATTCACCCTGCAACCCAAAAATCACGATGATCCAAAACTCATGTACCACACACCCTAGGAAAAGGTCCAAATGGGCTGTCCACAATTAGTTTGGGGTAGGGCACAAGGTGTTAGAGGTGGGCACTGGACTACTCCATCTGGCTAACTTGACTTGTCTGACTTGTTTAGATTTGATTCGATTTGAATAGAATGGGTGAGTCGGTCCAAATTAAGTAGGCTTCGCCCAATCCGACTCAAATTGAATTGAGTTGAGTTACCTAGTAACTCGACCTGGCTCGGCCCCAAACTCATCCGGTTAGACCCGACTTGATCTGAAACTTGACTCTCTTACCCTACCCACTGCACTCTATCCCAACCTGATCCCAAAATCTCTCCCTCATCCTCATCTTCCAAGCCAGCCTCTTCTCTCTCCCTCTTTTATCCTTCTCATCTTTCAAGCCCAGCCTCTTTCTCTCTCCCTCTTTTATCCTTCTCATCTTTCAAGCCCAGCCTCTTTCTCTCAGCCTCTTTCATCATCCTCATCTTCTTCCAAGCCCAGCCTCTTTCTCTCTCCTTCTTTCATCCTCCTCATCTTCCAAATCCGGCAACCACCCACCACCATCACCTTCCTCCTCTCTCTCCTCTCCACTCTCTCCGTCTCTCCCTCCCTAATCATCTCTCAATCTAACTCAATGCCAACTCGACCCGACTCGGTACTTCTACCCGGATCAGATTCGGTCTGAATTAGTCCAAATCAGACCAAACTCGGATCGAGTCAGACATGCTGGACTTGGTATCAAGTCAGATCAAGTTCGGATTAGACCTATTTCAAAACCAGATCGAGTTGAGTCAGCCCTAACTCGGTCCTAACTCGACTCGATGCCCAGCTCTACAATGTGGTCTTTGTATACCACCCAATCCATCCAAAAATCACACTGTTCCAAAACTCAGTTGAACCATTTACATATGAATATAAAGATTTTAAGTGGGGTGGCCCACTGAGCGATGAATCAGCATTTGTTTTGGGATCAAGGCCGAACGTTAACATAGCCGTAGTACCTGGCGGATGATGTTGATCTAATTCACATAAGGTTGATTTCCTGACGTTAGAGAAATGGCCCACCATTGTATGTGTATGATATCCAATCCAATGATGATGGCAGATGAATAAAATCTACAAGTAGGTGAATAAGATGTGTGATGGAAGAATTAGCCACGTCGTTGTAGGAGAGATTATATAGTTTCGTTGGTTGTAGGTTAGCTGGAATGGAGCCCATGACATGGACTGAAACGACGTTATCATCACAACGACGGCTTTCATCACGATAATCTTCTTCTTCTTATTTTTCTCCTTCATCCGTTCACAACCATGCAAAATTCTCTTGTCCCTTTCCGTCATTATTGATTTTTAGGAGTTGCACGGCATCCACGTGGTACGCCGTCCATCGGTAACGGTCCAAAAAGACGCGTGGAGATGAAGGGTGTAGACACGTGGCCCACGGTCTTCACATTTCTCAATGGACCACGGCCAATGAACTCATTGAAAGATTGGAAGCGGATTACGTGGTCCCCACACCACCTATATCCGTGGTAACCGGACTCTGTGGGGCCAGCTGTGATGTATGTTTTTTTATCCACTTCGTCTATCCGTTTTCAGAGATCATTTTACGACCTGAGCTCAAAATTGAAGAATATCAAAAGCTCAAGTGAATCACACCACAGGAAATAACGGTGATTGAACGCCTACCGTTAAGGATTATGTTTGTGCTTTCCCTTCATCCAGGTACGTTATGAACAGGTTGGTGGGCCTAGGAGGTTCTAATGGTGGATGTTATTATCCCCTTAGATGTTTTTTTTTCAACTCTAGGCGTTTAATCGCTAATATTTCCTATGGTATGATTCCCTTGAGCTTTGGATATTACTATTTTTGGATTTATGCGTTAAAATGAGGTAACGAAAAGGATGGACGGCGTGGATTAAACATATAGTTCATGGTGAGTGGTCCCACGTAGTCCCATCACTATGGAATATCGGTGGTGTTGGCATCACCGCAGAATCCGCTTCCGGAAGGATCGCCCGCCTACTTGAACTAGGGACGCGGATTGCGTCCTACCCCTGCCCGGACGGTAATCCGTCCGGGCAGGGCTTTGTGGGCCTACGGTGATGTAAGTGTTTTATCCACACCGTTTAACGATTTTTTCAGAAAATTTTAATATATAAACCAAAAAATGAGGCAGGTCCTTGAGTGGACCACAATGTGAACATTGAACGTTCACCATTAAAAGCTTCTTGGGAGCCGAAGAAGCTTCGGATCAAGCAGATATTTGTGTTTTCACTTCATCCACGTCTACATTACCTTATGAATAGGTTTTATGGTAATAAAAACATCACGTGGGCCCTTAGGAAGGTTTCAACGGTGGGTGTCATATCAGTGTAGGTTCCTTTGCCGTGGTCTACTTAAGCCTTCGACTTGCCTCATTTTTTGGTTAACATACTAAATTTATCTGAAAAAATAGTTGAACCGCGTGGATAAAACACTTACATCAGGATTACCGTCGGGGGTAGGACGCAATCCACGTCAGGACGGGGATCGGGTCCTACTCCATCCGGGCAGGGATCTGTGGGCCCCACCGTGATCTAATTGTTTTATCCACGCCATTAAACGCTTTTTTCAGATAATTTTATTACGTGGACCAAAAAATGAGGCAGGTCCAAGGCTTCAGTGGACCACACCAAAGGAACCTGCAGTGATAATGACACCCACCGTTGAAACCTTTCTAAGAGCGAACCTGATTTTTTTTACCATACAGTATATTCATAATGTCATGTAGACGTTGATGAAGTCAAAACACAAATATCAGCTTCATCCGAAACTTCTCCGGCTCCCAAGAAGTTCAATCCCCACTTTGTGGTCCACTTGAGCCTTAGGCCTGCCTCATTTTTTAGTCCACATATTAAAATTATCTGAAAAAAAAAAATTAGCGGCATGGATAAAACACTTAGATCACAGTGAGGTCCACAGATCCCTGCCCGGACGGATTACCCTCCGGGCGGGGGTAGGACGCAAATAACGCAATCCGCGTCC
The DNA here is from genome assembly GCA_021015155.1 of Magnolia officinalis. Classification (NCBI taxonomy): domain Eukaryota; kingdom Viridiplantae; phylum Streptophyta; class Magnoliopsida; order Magnoliales; family Magnoliaceae; genus Magnolia; species Magnolia officinalis. Next base: position 2,388,699 of record JAJHSJ010000004.1, read on the forward strand.
ACTTGAACTAGCCAGCAACCACGCCGACGCGGCTGAGGACGGCCCCAGACGCTGGTTGCCTGCAAATTTCCTAGGGTTGGAAGTTAGGTGGGGCTACCGTGATATTTTTGAGAAATCCACCCCGTCCATCCGTTTTACTGGCTCATGTTACGACCTACTTTGAAACATGATAAAACTCAAGCGGGCCACACAACAGAAAACGGTGGGGATTTAACGCACACCATTGAAACAGTCACGGGCCACAGAAGTTATGGGCGAGGCTAATATTTTTGTTTTGTTTTTTAGGGTTTTTTTTTTTTTTTTTTTTTTTCAGTTCAATCCCGTGGAATGACCCAGGCTAATATTTTTGTTTTTTATATATTTTTTTTTCAGTTCAATCCCGTGGAATGACCCAGGCTAATATATATATATATATATATATATATATATATATATATATATATATATATATATATTCTTCTTTAATCCCACGGGAATTACTTTATAATCCGTTTGAATGGCATATTATACACGGTGACAAACTTGGGAATGTTATAAAGATATCAAATTTTTGTTTCACCGGCCCATTTAAATTTTGAATCTGCTTTATTTTATATGAGCTTTTAAAAAAAAGGTTGACTGTGGATTTCTAATAAACATAGTAGTGATCCCCACCTAAGTTTTTGTTGGAGACACAGCCTTGTAAAAGCACTTTAATTGTGATTGAAATAAACAAGAAAAAATGAAAAATTCAAATAACCACACATAGAGAATACATGATTTTTACATTTAAAAAAAAAAAAAAAATCCTCTCTCTCTCTCTTAGGAATTTTACAATGAAATACCTGAATACTTCATACTTCCTTAAGAAATTTATAATCAATAACTATAAATGGATACCTATTCACTGAAGCTGTAGAAACAACCTAGCACAAATTGCTTTGCCCAACCCAAAATTGCATAACATATTTCGAGTCATCTCCAAAAGAATCCAATTCATATATTTTGTCACACTATTCTGCTTTAGCGCATACCTCATTATGTTGTGCTTGACTATTTCCTCATTCTTGCAATACTGATCAAATTCTCTTGAAGTAAAATTTTCGCTGTTATCTATCATCAGAACTTTCACTTTCCGCCTTATCTGTTTTTTAACCATCACTTTTCATATCTTGAAAGCGACAAACAAAAATTTATGTTTCAAAATATAAACTCAAACTTTTCTAGAGAAGTCGTCTATAAATGTGATAAAGTACGACGATCCTCATCCAGAAACAACGAGTGACAACCCCACAAATTAGAATGCACGTAATCAAGTTACCCTTTACTGACATGCTTTTTGGTTTTAAAACGCAGTATCGAATGTTTCCCATATATGCGATACTCACATACATAAAAAAAAAAAAAAAAAAAAAAAAAAAAAAAAAAAAAAAAATTAAAGCTTTTAAATTAGGAATTAACTTACAACCGAGAAGTACCTTCATATTCCGCTCGCTCACATGGTGTAAGCACACATGCTACGAACGTAATAACATGGAATCCGCTATAGATGTGACAACTCCACCAACAATAGTATTTCTTATCAACCGGTAAAGATTACCACTCTGGTATGCCTTCATTACTATAAGAGCCTCATTTGAAACCTTTGGGACACCATTATAACTAGCGAACTTGCAACCGATTACATTTAGAGCTCTTAGAGAGACCAGATTATTCTTAAAGTCTGGAAGGTGCCTCACATCTATCAGACTACACTTCAGCCCGTTAAACATCTTAATGTGAACTGAACCAATTCAAAACATCTTGCAGGCATGATCATTGCCCATAAGAACCAGCCCGCCATTATACTTTCTATATGTGGTAAAGTAACTTTAATGAGGTCACATACAACGCCCCCGTATTTTGAGATTCATTCTTAATAGAAATTCTCGATCTTAATCACCAACAACATATCACAACCATCTGAGCGTTCACCAACTTTAATTGTTCTTATGGGCTTTGGGAAACTGGCAGTCTTTAAAAAAATAATAATAATAAAATAAAAAATTCCATCCTCTGAAAATTCAAACACTCTAACTTTTCTTTGCCTTTTGACTTGGATCTATATCGCGGTTTTCCCTTATCCCGCTCAGGCAATCTTCTCCGAGCAAATAACACATCCGTAGAGGCACCTTCACCACTACTATACTATCGCAATTGCTTTGACTAAAGGGCCGCGATAATGGTCTTGATATTTAAAGTATCTTTACCATGACGAAGAGATACTCGAATAACTTGGGGAGAGATGTTAACAAAATTATATCTTTGTCTTCCTCCTCGTTCTTCACCTCAACACTCGTCAACCTGTAAATCAGTTTGTCGAATATGTTAAGATAGATCTAACCATTTCGCCATTTTCAAATTATAAAACTGCCTCTTTAGAAATAGAAAATTGATGAGAGATTTCGTCATGTAAACACTCTCCAATTTCGTCCATAAATCCGCAGTAGTCGTCTCATCTATGACATTGTCAAGGACTTCATTGGCCAATCACAATTAAATTATACTCATTTTCATTTGATCCAATTCATCCCGATCTTTTTCCTTCACAGATTTCAGATGATTCGCTTTTTCAAAGAATGCATATTGTAGCCCTTGCTGAACCAAGAGGGATTTCATCTTCAATCTTTATAGTTCAAAGTTATTTTTACCCATGAATTTCTTTGTCTTAAACTTCACATTCAATCCCTTTGATGCCATATCCCAAATCTAAACTAACAAACCAAACTCGCTCTGATATCACTTGTTAGAGAATCAGCCATGCGGAAGCACGTTAATCTGGATTGAAACAAACAATAGAAAACAAAAAAAAAAATTCAAGTAACTACAGAGAGAACACACTATTTTTATGTGAAAAATCCTTGCGGGAAAAAATCACGGCATAAAGCGATGATTAATCTAATATTCAAAGAAGATTGCAGTGATTAAGAGACGTAGAGAAAAAAAAAAAAAAAAACCCCCCTCTCTCCCTTGGAGGCTCTCAAAGCATTAAAAATAATAATAATAATAATATAATAATAATAATAATCATAACTCTCTCTTAACCCTAACATAATTTACCATAAAAGTTACCCTTTTTAAAAAGGTTAAAAATACCCTTTCACGAGCCTACTAACACTTCGGCCTTGTTAGCACGTGAAGCCTAGATCATATGGGCTCGTAAAAGTGAATAAATTCATAGTAATTTTGGTGTCACAATTTTAATAGTTCGGAATGCAAGAAGTTCCAGCTGACTTGAGGTGGCAGGCAATCCACGTCCATCCCCTACATGAGTCTCTTTATCAATCGAATTGTAAAAATCATGAATCAGATAGCTCATAGTTACCATATGTTGAAGCTATGTGGGGCCAAAGTGATGTCTATAATGATGTATGAATGTCATCTAACCTATCCATTACATGTGACTCATGCTTCTTGGTGTTATCCTAATCCATATAGAAACTTATAGACAGAATATCTAGTTCCCTGTATTATGTGTATGCCAACCAACCAGTTAAACAAGTGTGGCCCACTAGGATGGAATGACACACAAAAATTCAAGCTATCTTAGGTGAATGCAAATTCCATTACAAGGGAATCCTTGTACATTGGGAACTCAGCCAAGCCCTGACATGATGAGATTTGATTGGGCCATCTGTGAACGTTGGGAAATTAGCGCCCACATTGATTTATAGTTTATGGTGGGTGATTGGGCTGATTTGGATTGTTGATGCGATAGTCTTTGAGTCGCCACTAACTACTTAACTCAAAATTCTGCAGTTGGCTAGAACCTATAGAATATATAAAGTTAGAGAATCTGAAGACTCTCTTGCTTTAAATTGACTCCTGATATGCGGTTTGAGATTCTGAGTAAAGGACCTCGATTACAAAGAGGGAAGGTGTTAGGCACCCTCTCTGCCTGTACGAATGTATGGTCTCTACTTCGTGTGGTAAAATAGTCTTAAGGGATAGGATGATAAAATTGAAATGGGACTAGACAAACTTGGTTTTTTGATATGGCAATGTCTGGAATTTTGGCAAGTCGTAAAGCATACGTCCAGATAATGTCAAGAGGAGAAAGGGTGTTAAGAGTGGATGTGATGATGTCGGAATGTTATGTAATAGGACTAGGCTACCATGAGTTTCTGATGTGATAGGATCTGGTGTTCGGGCAAGTCACAGAGCATACATTCAATGGTAATCTAGAGGAGCAGGGGGATTAAGAAGAGAATTAATGGTACGATACGAAATGTTAATGATGATTGCATGATCTTTGGCTTATACTTGAAATGGCTTGGATGCTTGGAGTGCACCGTGGTTGGGAGGTTCGAGTAATAATGAAAAGTTGAGGAGTCTTAGAAGGGTGGGAACTTGGAAACTTGAGCACTTATTTCTCTCTCTTGCTTCATCTTTCTACTTTCTCCTCTTTATAAGGCTTTTGTTGGTTGTTGGATGATTGTTGTTGGTGAGAAATGAAGAGAGGTGAAGGCTATTTATAGCCTTTTGGGATGTCATTTTGGTAATTCTAAGGACCTTGGAGGGTGAAGGGTGATGTGGCAGCTTGTGATTGGTTGAGAGAAGGGTAATGCCATATGACATTCCCTTATAGGCTTTTGAGCTTGGTAGGATGGTAAATAAGGTGGGTTTCAGGGTCAATTACATGGAAGAGTTGACTTATGGGGATTTTTCTCCTCATTAATGGGTTCGATGAAATCAAACCAGTTTCGATATCATCGATAATTGTCGGGATTTTTCACCGCTGGTCGCTGAACAGTTTGGTCCTATTTCGATATCATCGAGAGACCTTCGATGACATTGATAATTGTTGAATTTTTCACCCATGGTTTCTGGACAGTTTTCGTCATATTTTGATATCATCGAAGGACCTTCGATGATATCGAAGACTGTCATCGAGAGACCTTCGATATCATTGAAGAGTTATACAGATGCAATTGCGAAAACACAGATTTTGCGAATTTTATTTCCTATTTGGATTCTACCTCTTTCTATTCCTATATAAAGGGGTGTATGCGGAATTGAGGTGTATTCTAGGGTATTCTAAGGTTTTCTAGGAGGGCTTAGGGCTATCAAAGGTGTGTGTGTGTGTGTGTGTGTGTGTGAGAGAGAGAGGAAGCTTGTGGAAGGGAGGCTATACTCGTAGAGGTGATCTACCATATCTCAGCGCTTCCATGTCCTCGTAATCGGTGAGATCTCTCCGTTTTCTTTGTTTCTCTTATTTCTTATCCACTCCTGCATGAGTGAAGAAGTTGTAACATTCTACTTCATAGTGGATTGTTGATCTAGATGAGGTCCCATGGTTTTTACCTCTTTGAGGGTTTTCCACGTAAAATTCCCTATTGTCGTGTGGTTTATGCTTTGATTTATTTCATTGCTTTATTATTCCATAATTTCGGTTTGTTTCGGGAGGCTAGATCCTAAGGTTTTGTTCAAGGCTCCCAACAAAGTGATATCAGAGACAAGTTCATTGAACGGGTAGGATTGGTTTTGAATTATGGAAGGTGGCTTATCGAGGATGATCAGCCTCAATAGTTCTAACTGGACCATATGGAAGGCTAAGATAGAGGACTTGCTTTATTGTAACGACCTATATTATCCAATTTTAGGCATATCAGCAAAATCCAAGGATATGTCTGATGATGATTGGAAGAAGATGGACCGAAAGGCTGTGGAGTTTATTAGACAATGGTTGGACGATTCCGTATTCCACCATGTGTCTAAGGAAACCTCAGCCGCTAGCCTATGGCTGAAATTGGAAAAGCTGTATGAGAGGAAAACAGCCGGTAATAAAATCTTTCTGATAAGACGACTTGTGAATCTCAAGTTTAAAGATGGTGGTTCTGTGGTCGAGCACATGAATGAGGTCAGCAATATAGTGAACCAGCTCTCCGCTATGAAGATGGTCCTGGATGATGAATTGCAGGCTTTACTATTGCTTAGTTCATTGCCCGATAGTTAGGAGACATTGGTGGTGTCTTTAAGTAACCCCACGCCAGACGGAAAGATATTCATGAAACGAGTTACTAGCTCTCTCTTCAATGAGAAGACAAGGAGGAAGTCTCAGGGGTTTACTTAGCAAGAGGCCCTTGTGACACAGGAACGGGGAGAAGAAAGAACAAGAAGGTTGGGAAGGCCCAAGATAAATCAAAAGGCAAGTCGACTACCAGAAAAGATGTTGATTGCTGGAATTGTGGCAAGAAGGGCCACTATAAGCATGAATGTTGTGGTAAGAAGAACGACAAGAAAGGAAAAGGAAAGGAGAAGGAAGATGAATCGGATTCCACTATGGTCGCTTCAGATGGCAACGTTGTAGTTATTCTTTCAGCAGATTACGATATATGTCTCACAACTACAAGTTAGGACACCGACTGGGTGATAGACTTGGGAGCCTCGTTTCATACGACTCTACACAGGAACTTCTTCACAAGCTACAAGTCAGGTGACTATGGGACCGTGAAGATGAGAAATTCTGGCGTATAGAACATCATAAGAGTCGGTGATAATTGTGTGAAGATCGATGTGGGCTGCACATGGTTCTCAGGGATATGAGGCATATCCTAGACCTTCGCCTCAACTGGATGTCGACGAGAAGGTTGGATGATGATGGCTATGAAAGCCAGTTTACCAGTGGGCAATGGAAGCTCATCAAGGGTTCGTTGATCACAACCAAAAGAAAGAAGTGTTGCACCCTTTACAAAGCAAGTGTCAGTGTATGCAAGGGTGGGTTGAACGCAGCGAAAGATTCAGCTATTGACATGTGGCACAGGCGTCTAGGCCACATGAGTGAAAAAGGGCTTTAGCTACTAGTGATGAAGCGGCTCTTTCCAGACGTGAGAGGTACACCTCTCAAAACCTGTATTGATTGTTTATCAAGGAAACAGCAGAGAGTTTCATTTATTAAATCTGCTTCTCATGTTAATAAAGTGCATGCATTAGATTTGATTTATTCTGATGTTTGTAGTCCTATGAGGACAAAAACCTTGGGTGGGGCATTATATTTTATTACTTTTATAGATGATGCATCTAGGAGGGTTTGGGTTTATGCTTTGAAATCCAAGGACGAGGTCTTTAGTGTGTTTAAATTATTTCATGCTATGGTCAAGAGAGAGACAGGTAGATCATTGAAGTGCATCTGCACTGACAATGGTGGGGAATACATTGGCGACTTTCATAAGTATTGTAAATCCCTGGATATACAGCATGAACAGACGGTTCCCAAGACCCCCCCAGCATAATGGTTGTAACACCCCATTTTTTTTAACGGTGGGTTCCACCATATCCTTTGGTATAGGCCACTTGAACCTTGGATCAGCCTCATTTTTGGGCTAATGCCCTAACTTGATCTAGAAAAATAAATGGACGGAGTGGATTTTTCATAAACATCATGAGTGGGGCCCACCGTGTTTTTTTTTTTTTAAATAATTAAAAAAAAAACAACAACAAAAGTGACGTGCTTGTGCACGTCACCTAAAACCAATCCGCTTCCTCTCCACGACTCCATCTCTCTCTCTCTCTCTCTCTCTCTCTCTCTCTCTCTCTCTCTCTCTCTCTCTCTCTCTCTCTCTCTCTCCTCTCTCTCTGAGATGGGAATGCAGCTGCTAGCGCTAGCCAAACTCAAGCTACGGGGATCGGCGGCCCATGGGCCAAGGCTCATACTCAGTTCAATATTGGGGCTCTTCATCATTAAGATCCCTTTGGGTTCGACCATCTCCAGATCTTATGTCGATGTGGCATCATCCTCCACGCTTTTCTTTTTCTTCTTCCGACCGAGTCAGATTATCTTCTGAGGCCACGACCTCAGCAATGGCTACAGGTGGGAGAGATTGATGAGGCTTGTCCGTGAGAGGGCCACCTACAAAAATCGACGGTCCAAATATCAAGTAGGTGATCTTCCCGATTGAAAAGACTACATTAGTGTATATATTTGATTACATTGATAATTTATTTTGTATTGTTGATTTAAATGATTTGATTTTGATTTTAAGTGATGTAGAATGCATTTATTTGATTTTTGATATGTGAAATAAATTCATTTGATCACTGTTAACTGCTTTAAAGTGTATTTAAATTATGGGTGCTCTGCCCTAAAAGGATCATTACATTATATTTGTTATGGGTGCTCTGCCCAGGGTCATTCCCGAAAGGATCAGCATGGTACGGGTGCTCTGCCCAGGGTCATACTCGAAAGGATCGTCACGAGTGCTCTGCCCTGGGCAATATCCTAAAAGGATCAACACATACAGGTGTTTTGCCCTGGGTATTTATTCTAAAAGTTTATTCACCAGGTGCTCTGCCGAGAATCATTCCTTAAAAGGATCAATACTGGTGCTCTGCCGAGGGTCATTCCCTAAAAGGATCAACACACACAGGTGTTCTGCCTTTGATTGAACCAAAAAATGATTTTAAATAATGACATTGTCTTATTTTGTTATTACGAAAAATAAATTATTATTGTTGTCATGTACAATGACGATTCAATACTCGTAATTAATCATATTTGTATTGTTGAGTTTTATTTATGTTAATGTAAAATTTTCAATTTTGGGAAGGATGTGACCCTACGAGCCGTCGCGCTCACACCCATATAGACTGTTTTGCAAGGTTTGTATATGAAGAACCGGTTGGACAAGATTGAAGACTTTTATATTTTTATATTTTTTTATTTAGAAATTAATTAAAATTCAATGTATGTTGTTATTATTGTTTTTTTTTGTCAATGTAATTAAAGATTTAAGGATTGATTAGTGGACAATATTTAATGACAATGATTAGTATCATTTTAGTTGCTCTGATTGCCTTGAAAATGTATGAAATAATGTGGGTTGTGATGTATATTTATTTAAATACAACTCACCATCCTGAAATTCGGGTTCAGGCCTATCCAACTCGGGTTCCGAATTTCGGGGCGTGACAATGGTGTAGTTGAGCGAATGAATCGCACCATTGTAGAGATAATCATATACATGTTATCCTATGCAAAGTTGCCCAAAACGTTCTGAGGAGAAGTAATACACATGACAGTGTATTTGATCAACATGTCTCCATCAGCCCCGTTGAATGGAGAAGTACCTGAGAAGGTGTGAACTAGACAAGATCCCTCGTACAGTCATCTCAGGGTGTTTGGATGCAGGGCATCCGTTCACGTACCAAAGGACGAGAGGTCCAAGCTCGATATGAAGATCAGGCAGTGTGTGTTCTTGGTGTACGGTGATGAAAAGTTCGGTTACAGATTGTAGGATCCGATCGAGAAACAGCTCGTCAGGAGCATAGATGTGGTTTTCTTTCAAGATCAGTGTATAGAAGACATTGGTAAGCTAGAGAAAAACCATCCTAGTTCAGGTGAGCTAGAGGACATGGATCCGATTACTTGCCCTATGGTGTCTGATGATAGGGGAGTATAGTAAGGTGCAAAGGACGAGGGAGTTCCTTTAGAAGATGAATCAGGGGAGCAGCCCCCACTTGATCCACCTGTTGAGCCACAAGTGAGGAGGTCATCTAGGGACAGATAGTCGCCTAAGAGGTACTCGCTGCATGAGTACATTATGCTGACTGATGGGGGAGGCAGAAGATTATTCTAAAGCCCTAGCCAACGAGCATAAGGGGGAGTGGTTGTAACGTCCCGTCCAACTAGCACAGTCCTGGGGCGTTCACGTAGGATTTGCCGCAGGATCGTTCATTCAAGGTACTTGTAGTGAGGTATCATGAGTTAATTAACTTAGATTTAGCCCATTAGAGTAGACCAGTCTGGTCATGATCGGACCAAGTGCGGGCCGCCAAGCCAGATGGCCTGTTTACACTTAACAACAGCCCGTGTGGGCCACCCAGCGACCAAGAAGGGTTAGAAAATTTTAAAAATTTAGGAAACTGAATATCTCACTGGGCTTGTGGTCCATCGCGGACCACGGACCCAGTGGACACCCAAAATCAGAATCTGACACTTGTTAAATGCACCCCACCAATGCCAGAATTGGAATCTGACACTTGCAAATAAAACCGAGATACTAAGCTTTTAAGCCGTCCGATTTTTCCTAAATTTATGGTGAAGATTTAATGTACTTTTCGACTCCCGTCCACAAAATCTGGGACTTGATCGTGGCACGGTGACCGTTGATCGCAAACTTGACTCGTACGATCAAACCCCATATCCGATTGCTTCCAAATTTTGCATGGCCCTTCATCGGGCCATGGAGCACCTATCCTACAAGTTTCATGGCCATGGGGCCACCAAAGCCACCCCAATCACCGAAATGGGCCCCTTAGGACCATTTAAAGATCGGAACCGTATGCTCAAACCCCATACTCGATCATCCGTTTATTCCCAAACTTTGTATGACCTCTCATCGGGCCATGAGTCACCTACACACCAATTTTGGTGGCCAGAGGGGTGTTAGGGCTGCCCCAACACCAATAGGGAGTCCTAGTGGTCTTTGGGGAATTTGTGGAAGCTTGGGGCGAAAGGGCCCAAGTCTAGCAAATATACCCTAACCCTTATCTCATAACTCCCACCACAACCACTATTGCCAAGGGAGTAAAGAGATAGCAAGGAGAAGAAAGAGAGAGTGAAGGTGAGCAAGGTGGACCCTAGATCAAGGTGTGGCCCAAGCAAATCAACCCTTGCAACTCCATACCTCTTTTCCAAGAAGAAACCCTCCACTACGACCGGTCTTTTCGTCCATTGATCGTCTAGGTAAATCCTTCATCACTTCTTCTTGAAACCCATGTGTTAAGAAGGGTTTGACATTGATCTCTAACATGGAAGTGTTTGCTTTAGGGATTCCGACCGTTTGACCCTAAAATCCTCATTTCTAGGTCGTCTTGCAAGCCTTCAACGATTCGAAGGTGCGAACTATTATCCTTAGGTGGCCTAGCACCATTTATAGTAGTAGTTTAATGATTTTGTTTGTTTGAGATGTTGTATTGGAGAATCTAGAGGAAACCTAGGAATGGTATGTTGTTGGAATTGTATGGATTGCATGCTTAGTTCTCATTTGATGTTGATCTTGCCTCTTACATGATTTTGTATATGGATGATTACATGCTCATGATTGTTTGATTTCTTCTCATACGTGTTGCTTCATGTTGTGCATGATTTATTACTCTTGTGTAATAGATTTCTTGAGAGGTAGGAAGTGCTTAACTTCCTCCCTAATCCACACTACTCGCATGCACCTTGATCATGTTGTTGTAGCATGCTTGTTAGGAATAATTAACCGTATGTTGTGATGTATGTAACATGATACTATTATGCTAGTTGGTAATCTTGGTGGTTGGTATGCTATGAATCAACATTGGACTCTTGGGATGGTCGGGAACATGAGGAGAGACGGTAGTCCCAACGGTAAGACTATGCTAAGGCTAAACCCGTGGATTTGGGCGGGTGTGTATGGGCGGCAGTAGTTCGACTACACGGGTCCCTTATACCCGATGACGTTCGTCGCATGCTCGCCTGACTCATTCGGTTTAGCCTACTTACCGACCAGCCCTTTTTGTTAACCTTGTTTGCTCACATATGTATGAAACCTGGAACACCCTATAACCATTGTAGCCCACCATTAGCCAGATGGAAATCGATCCACCACCTCGTGAGCCGGGCATGGTGGAATGGGACACTGTGTCCGGGCTGTCGGCCTACGTTGGGGTGACGCGTCTCCCGGTAGTGTACGCGAGCGATCCCACATTTCAGCACTCCCCGTGTGCTTGAAGTCGGGGACGGGGAACCCGACGGGACCACGGATCACGGGGTCTTGGCCTCATACGTTGGGGGATCTTGGCCCCGCAATTAGTTCAGGGCAATTGATACGTGGGGTGTATCAGATTCTCTAACTTGTTGTATGAATGAACTTAACTAAGAACTTGGCTAACACGATCGCATTGCATCACACTAGCTAGGGTGGTGACTCGGCAGTCGAGGTCGCTCTGAGGGAGTGTCGACCATACACGATCATTAGATGGAGTCGCTCGAGGGAGTGTTGTGGCGAGGGCATGCATCATATCATCCATCATGTATATGCATTAATAAGAATAGTTAGTTGTTTATGAATAAATTCTTTTCATTAAATTCATATTATAACTGATGCTTGTTACAACTTAAGACTAATAGCACCCACTGAGTTGATCACTCACTCCCACTCTGGGACAGTGTTTTAAAACACCAACCAGACTCTATTGTAGTTGCAGGTGTTATGGTACGCGAAGTAGATGAAAGAGAATTATAGTGGCTAGATACCACTAAGTCGATCTGGCATGATCATAGGGGCAGGCTGGACTAATCCCAATGGCTAAGGTAAGTGACCCATAGTATTAGATAAGCAACGTCATGTTGACTAATATGTTTATGTTTGGACTTGATTAATTGATCGTTGATCATTCTCTTTGTACCTTAATCCGTTATTTATATAACTCTTGATGCAGCCATGAGAATAATCTTTATCTATATGACAATTTCTCATACTGTCAACTGTTATATATGTAGCAGTTACCTCTATTTAATCATATTTGTCCTTTGTCAAATACATTCTTATCTCATCAAGAACCTCCCTCATGTTCTCATGCTAATGTAGCCTTAAAGGCCAAAAGCCTTTTCTCTAAGTCACATGCTTGGCACACTTCTTCGAAGATTTGGTCAACAATGAGTTCATGAAATTCCTCAGGAATTGATATTTTTCTAAGTAACACCTACACGATTAGAAACGAGAATTTTTATGGCAAGATTCCTTCCTAACATGAATCTTACCAAATAATGCCTTCATGGTCAAAAATTATTAAGCAGTGCTTTTTTAGGTGTGAAATTACTAGAATACCTTATTTATTTTATTCCTCGATAAGTATTGAAGTCAAGAACATCTAATGTGTCCAACAGATGCACCCCACCATGATGATAAGACAAATGAAATTATTGTAGATCTAATTATTAGGTGGACCACCCATCAGAAACAATCTACCCCACTCAAAAACATCCAAACATCAAATAATTTGTTAGGCCAATATTTCATTTGGGTGATTATCAGGTCTATGTGCATTTGTCGGGATGGGTTGAGTGTCATACAAAGACCATGTGGGCCCATAATTCTCAATTTCATTGCTTTTAATAGAAAAATCAATTAAGAGCATTTGGTATTTAAAAAAAAAAAAAAAAAAAAAAATCCCCTTAAGAAGTACCAGTTGGGCAATCTGAATCATCAAGGTATTATTTTGTGGATAAGAATTCCCAAGGTATTTCATCATAAAAATCCATTAGAAATTCCAAAGAGATGCTTTTTGGAAAGAAATTATCAAAAATCTTTATTCTATATATATTTTCTTTATAAGGCAGTGACATCAAGATTTGTAAGGCCCACATGGTATGTGCATAACATCAAATCCTTCTAACACATGCATCCCACCATGCTGATTATACAAACCAAAATCTTGGCTGATCGAATTATAAGATGAGCCACACTTGAATTTAGGTACTTTTGAGCATCATCTATTATTTTTATGGTTTGGCCTACTTTATAAAAGGATTAGTCATGTGTTTTGTTCATCTGATAAACATGGTGAGATGTATCTATTAGACAGGTTGGATCTACATGGGCCTAACAATTCTCAATTCCCCACTTTTTAAAGGAAAATCGTAGATAATTGCATTCAGGTAACTTCCTTCCTCCAAAAAAGCAAAATGAGGTACTAATGGGTAGAGCTGAGCAAAATTTGATTCGATTCGACGGATCCGACCCGATCCGGCATATCTAACCCGATCCGATCCGAACCGAAGGCTGGGATTGAGTCGAATTGAGTAGGCCCACTCAGATCTGATCATACATCGAATCGAGTTCGGATCAGTGGTCAATCCAGATTGATCTGATCCAATCCGATATACGGTGGAAATCAATACTTCTACTTTTTCATGTGGTATGGTCCACTTGAGCTTTGGATATGCATCAATTTTGGGTTCAACCCATAAAATGATTTGGAAAAACGAATGGACGACGTGGATAAACCACATGCATTCATAGTGGGCCTAACAGAGTTTACTCAGTAGATAAGAGCGTACTGAGTAACTCAACCGATTGCGTGTGAAAGTGAAACACACCAGCTATACAGCTGATGCAGATACGTGTTGTGCGAAGACGAGCGCAAACGCACCTCGAGCTCCGAGTTGTACGAACGGCTCAAATGAAATTGAAGTTACATGGGCCCCATAATGATGTATTTATTATATTCATATCGTTTATCTTTTATTTCATGATCATTTTAGAGCATTTGAAGAAAAAAATGAATCATATCTAAAGCTCAAATGGACCACACTGAAAATAGCAGCAAGGATAATGATTTTCACCGTTAAAAAATTCGTAGGGCCCACCATAATGTTTATTTTCCATTTAATCTGTTAATAAGGTTAAAAATACATGGATGAAGAGGAAAAACAAATTTCATATTAATTCGAAACTTCCGTGATCTCCAAAAGGGTTTCAATGGTAAACGTTCAATCCTCCACTGTTTTTTGTAGTGTAGCCCAACAAATTTTTAGATCTATCTTATTTTTCAGCTCAAGCCTTAAGATGAACTCTCCAAATTGATGGATGGTTTGGATATAAAACATACCTCATAGTTTTACCCACAAACCCAACCCAATCTGAACTGTACCCAACCTGATCGGAGTCGGACTCGATTCGGGTTAAGCCAACCGTGCATCGGATCGGTTTGAGTCAGATGTCCCAGAATCGGTCCCGGATTGGATCGAGTTCGGGTCAATCTATGTAAATTTTGGACCAAATCGAGTTGGATCCAATCCAATCCGACTTGGTCCGATGCCCAGCTCTACTAATGGGTAATATATGACTTCTTGACAAATTTTCTTGTAAAATACCTCTTTTATAAAGACAAGGACATTTAGCTCATTTCACCTCTCTTGCTCTAGAATTCAAGTTAACCAAAGCATTGTTAGGTAAAATGAGAATTACTCGGAAGTTGTGCAGTGAAAACTTATTTCTAATTCGAGCAATAGTGCACAGCATTCAACTGGAAGAAATCCGCGGGCAGCTTGATGCGTGTGACATGGGCTTGGTTTGGCTAGTAGCTAGCTAGCTTGTGTCAAAGCTCTGTACGCTCCCCCATGATCTATGTGTTTTATACACACCATCCATTCATTTTGCCAGCTCATTATAGGGTATGACGCCAAAAATTGAATAGATCCAAATCTCAAGTAAACCATGCCATAGGAAACAGTGGGGATTGAATGCCTATAGTTGAAAACTTTTTAAGAGCCATAAAAGTTTTGGATCAAGCTGATATTTGCTTTTTTCCCTTATCCAAGGCATTTTGAACTTGCCGATAAACATTACAGTGGCCATAGGAAGTTTTTAACGGTGTACATTCAATCAACAGCCTTCCTATGGTGTGGTCTCACCTGTGATTGGATCTGCCTCATTTTTAAGCTCATGCCCTGTAATAAGCTGGAAGAATGGAAGAACAATGCGGATCGAACGAATACAACATGACGGCCCACAAAGCTTAGAGAACTGTAGTAATGAGGCCTATATGGACCCACCATAATATTATGCCATCCAACCCTTTCGGAAAGTAAGTAGCGATAAAGACAGTAAAAGCTCAGATATCAACGTGATCCAAAACTTCACTGGGACCAAGGAAAGTCTCAATGGTGTGCAATCCCATCCCCACTGTTCCATTTGGTGTGACCCCAATTGAGTTTTAAATCGGACTGATTTTCGGGCCCACTTCCTAACATGATATTTCACGAAGATGAACGGTGTAGATGTTACCAACATCATTGTGATCAACAAGTTACACGGTGAATTCTATACAATAAGTCGAGCTCAGGCATGGCCTATGATTATGTCTCGGCCAACGAATTTCGTCAACGATCGCGTCCGGATTCATACCCCTATTTACTTTTCATAGTCAAAAGTGGAATTCTAAAGAGATGAGATGAAATCTCCGCATGCGAATATGGAACACGTGTGGGATGTCAGATTTTTCATCAGGCCAGTCACACTGTTTAGGTCTTCTGGCCTAGGCCGCTTCACACCATATAATTAAATGGACGGACAGAAATTTGTTTTGGCAGTCGGTTTGGGAGGGAGTCGACTTTTGAGGCAGCAGATATAATCATTGTTTCCAACTAGATGGAAAGTTCAGATCATGTACACGTGTTTCATAATTACACGTGTGGCTGCATATGGATGAGAAAGGCCTTCACGTGTGTGGAATTAACAACCTCAAATCTGCAAAGTGATTCACTTCTATGAAATGATGGGGTTTCCTATTCCTAGGCTAGCGTGCAAGAGAATCCGGCACTTGATTTCCTCTATTTATGTAGCCATTCTCATCGTCCAAAATGGTGTTATTTTTTTAATTTGAGAAGTGGCTAGATCCTTCCGTATGCGGTCAGGATCTTATAACATGGAAGCTTCTGCAAGCAAGTCCATATTCGTGGTGGGGCCCATTGGATCAAATTTTTGTGTGGCCCCACGTGTGCAGATTTAAATGTGCATTGATTTATTTTTTTAATTAATTGCTGGTGATTTTGTGAGGCTGGTTACTCTACAACCTTAGCAGAATAAGCTTGTTCATGTGCGCCCTCTCATGTTAGGCCATAAGTCAGGTCCCTCAATAACTCAGGTGGGCCACACCACGACGTGGTATGGCCCACCTGAAATTTTGCATAGGCTGATTTTGGCGATTTTATTCATTCTGGTGAGGTTCCTCATATGAACGGATCGTATAGCATGAAAAAATAAGGTGGGCGCCGCACATCATCTGGAGGGTTTTAACCAGGGTGTCCACATCAAAATTGTTCCTTTGGTGTCATTAGACTGTGTTTTGGATGAGGCTGAATTTTGAGACACAGGGTGAAATTGAAAAGATGTACCTTATGCAGGGAGTGTATGTGGGCCTTACATTATGGTGGTCCCCACACACCGTTGTAGAATAGGCTTATTATACAGACATTGCAGTGGAACAGGTAGGGCTGTACACAAACCAAGTTAGCTCGGCTAGCTCCCTCGACTCAACTCGAAAAAGCTCGATTCGACTTGGTTCAAAACTAAGTTCGAGCCAAGTCGAGTTGATTTTTTGAACTCGAAAAAATTTCAAACCGAGTTCAAGCTTACTTGAGCTCGACTCGACTCGGATCGAACCCCAACTCGATTCGAACCAGTTTGGTAATTCCATTACTTTGATATTGATGTTGCTCACCAAGTATGAGATGAAATGACTCTGGGGTCAAGGAAGGTATGCATATGAAACAAATACCCTTTTTTCTTGATTTTGATGTTGCCTACAAGGTGTTTGATGAAATACTTCTAAAATCATTACTGTTGTTTTACTTACAGTGAAAATTTAAAGGTACAGTGTATATGTTTGTAAAAATACTGCATAGGTGTACTCGCTCAAATTAGCCCGAGCTACTGAACGAACTAAGTTGAGTTGGTCAGTCAAGCTCGAGTATTAAACCGAGCCGAATTCGAATTGAGGTAAGCTAGTGGCCATGTTTAGTCAAACTGTACCAAGCTCGATCGACTCAATTCAAATCGTGTGCACTTCTAGGAATAGGCCTGAATTTTTTTGGCATAGATTGAATAGGAAGCGGTTCAGCTGTTGTACCGCACACCAGGACCTCATTGGTGTAGGTACGTGGTGCATACGGAAGAGTCCAAATCTCCCTCCATAAATATACAAATGATGGAAAGAAAATCAAAGTTGGGTGGCCACCATGATATATTTATTATATCTATATTGTCCATTCTCTTGGTGAAATCATTTTAGAGCATGTCTAAAAATGAATCATATCTAAAGCTCAAGTGAACCCATACAAATAATAGTGGGGACAATGATTCCCACCATTAAAACGTTCCTGGGTTACCATAATATATCCTATTCCGTCTTAGTGATAAGGTCATACAAACGTGAATGAAGAGAAAAAACAAATATCAAATGATCTAAAACTTCCGTGACCTCGAGAAAGTTTTAATGGTAGATGTTCAATCTCCCACTGCTTTGTGCAGCGTGGCCCACTCAATCTCTGGATCTTTCTTATTTTTGGGCTCAGTTCTTAAAAAGATCTCGCAAAATGTATGAAAGGACTTACCTCACGGTGTGGCCACAGATCTTGGTAAACGGATTGGCTACTCCCCTGACACCAGCCAATGGCTGGTGGTTGGTGCTCTGTGGGGCCCACCATGATGTATGTGTTTCATCCATGCCGTCAATCTATTTTTACAGATCACTTTACCATATGAGACCAAAAATGAGGTATATCCCCATCTCAATTAGACCACATTATAGAAAACAGTGTTGAATGAGCCTCGACCATTAAAAACATTTTGGGGGCCATAGAAGTTTTGGATCATGCTGATTTTTGTTTTTTCCCTTCATATGGGCCTGTATGACCTAATCAATAGATTGGATGTCAAATAAACAGTACAGTGGGCCTTAGGAGGATTTTAATGGTGGATATCCAATCACTATTGTTTTCATGTGGTGTGATCCACCTAAGATTTATATACCTCTCGTTTTTAGGATCAAGCCCTAAAATGATCTTTAAAAATGGATGAACGGAATAGATGAAACACATACATCACGTTAGGGCCTACAGAGCACCGACCACCAGCCACGGGGTTGGTGTCAGGGGGAGTAGCCAATCCGTTTCCGTCGTCAACACACCGGCGTGGTCACTGGTGTGCGGTACACCAGCCAATCCACTTCCGCTTCCGAATAACATAGAAGGAAAGGACGACAGTACCCCTGTCCACATCTCCAAAGGAGCTAGCTGACCATTGATCTGACGACAAAGACGTCTTCCCAAACGATGGCACTGTTGATGTGAAGGATCCTTATCTAGTCATGGACGCTGTATCCACTGTTTATGCATACATCCCCTGGCATGCAAAAAGGTCATTTCAGACCCATCCTTATCTACTCCACGCTAAAACGATAAGAAAAGGATGGACGGTGTGGATGAGACCCATACGTCACGGGTGCCTTCCCATATCTAGACGGGCAGGGCAGGACGCAATCCTCCTCCCCCTTTCAGGCAGAACCGTTACGTTATGTGTTGGAGCCCACACCATTTCCGTTATTGTAAAACTCGTGAGTGGTGACTCATGATATCTGTCCTGCCCATTCGAAGTCACTGATAAGATGAGACCCGTCCGAATCTTAAAATCATGCCGGGCCCATTCTTTCACTCAGATAGATGGAATATGCTGATGAGATTCTCCACTAGTACATCTGCTATATCTCTTTTGCATAGCGAAATTTCTACATTGCGACAATGACCAAGATGGGACTGAATTACAAAAATGCCCACGGTAACAATGAATTTCTCCTCAAAACGATAGATACTAAGCACGAGAAATTGATACAACACTGCAAGGTCCAAAGACTCCAACAGTTGCGAGTCTCGTTGACTGTCAAGAAATAGAGAGAGAGAGAGAGAGTCTCGACATGCGTGTCGTGCACTCGAAACACTTTCTCGCTATTCGCGGTCACACGTGCTATATTCAAACACGTGTAGAACAGAACAGTGTAAATTCCCTCGGGCAGAGCGCGATGGACGCCCGTGCTGATCTGGCGTCTGAGTATAGATGTAAAATTATTCTCACGGATCTCGTGTAACACGAAACTCTATAGGACCTACTGTTATGTCCGTGTTACATCCAATCCGTTCATCAGTTTCTCTTGCTCATATTATATATGTGATCCTAACAATGAGGCAGATCTCAAACTTAGGTAGCCACGCTATAAGAAACTGTGGGGATTGAAAGCAGGGGCCCACAGAAGTTTTGAACCGGGCTGATATTTATTTTTTTACCCCATCCTTGTAGGAGTCACCTTATGAATGTAAACATTCGAGTGTCCCAAAAATGTTTTAATGGTAGGAGTTCAATCCTCACTTTTTTGGTGGAGTGGTACACCTGAGTTTTGTATCTGCCTCATTTGTGGGAACACATTTTAAAGTAGGCTCTAACATGAGCTGGAAAAACTGATAGAGGGTGTGGATGTTAAAGCATCGGGTTAGGCCAACCATTGGACTGGTGGACGTATATTGGACGGTTGAAACGACAAGTATCAGACGTTTTTGATTCAGCGAACGGGTGTCCATGAATAAAGGTTAGGATTTATAAACCAATATGTAGTCGGGACGGTTTAATTCAAGTTAATGAATGACACGTGTAGAACTTCTTACTGCACGCGTATCTATTAGCCAAGTACACTGCCACGATGGTATTTGTCTTTGATACGTCCCTTTTTCTTTCCGCAGCAGTGATCATGAGAAGGACTGAAGTCCTCCGAGGTACGCGGCCTGGATGTATCACACGGATCAGAAGTGGCACGTGTGACGTCCGGGCAAGGATTTATTTATTTTTATTTTTATTTTTATTTTTTTGTTTTTAACTTTGGAGACTCGAAATGCTACGGAATGAAACTGGTGAACGGCGCCATCGTAGCTTCGCTCATCATGCGATGCATGTGCGCGGCATTATTTTAATGAAAACGCCAGCGTACCTCCCACCCGATTAGATAAGTGATGTCAGTGCAACCTGCCCTCGAATGAATATCTGTAAATAAGATCCATCCCGTCCATCATGCGTTCAAATTCGGTTTATCTTTGATCTAAAAAATCTGGAATAGCCAAGTCTTATGTGGGGCCACACCATGGGGTAACACAAATTCATACCTTAAAACTCTAAATTCCTGTTTTATGGCCCACCTATTACTTGAAACAGATTGAATTTTGTACTTTTGTTTATCTTGAAGAGACACAACATATGAATGGATTTGATGGCATAGAAACACCACGATGAGCCCCACATTAAACTAGCGGTGGGATTCGATGTTGCTACCTAAGTTTTCGATGAGCCAGATTTTCCGATCCCATGGTGATTATAACGCGGCGGACCTGATGGACGGTTCGGATCTCATTCTGGTTCCCTCCACGTACTAGTCACGCTGTATACCTACCAGAGATTATGCGCGCGTGGTTATTGTTTTAATGTTCGCAGGGACGCGATTGCGGTCGCCGACTTCAAGGAGACAGGAACAAACGCCAGGAGATAGACTTTCACAAAAATACGGCACTTACTATAGAATTTACAGGCGGATCTGGTTCGAAGGGGAAAAGAAACAAATACGAGACGGACAAGATCATCTGCCACCTTCTTTTGGCCTTATTTATTGGTAAGTGACTCGACTTTTTGACACGTGGCAACGTAAACGAGATCCAGACCGATCATCAGATGGGCCATACCATGAAAGTAGGAGCATCAAAAACTATTTTACTGTTGCACCATTTGAATGAAAATGGACGGTCCTGAGATAAGTCAGATAAATTTCTTCGATTGTCCTTTTGTTCCCGAAAGAATAAAATAAAAATAAAAATCCAGTGTTACAGCTGGTATCAACTTCGTTGTATGGCTCATCCAAGGTAGGGCTACCAATGGTCAGATCCGTCGAACGTGTTTGCCACGTGTAAAAAGGCTAAGTCATTAAGAACGCGTAAAAACAGGGGCGCGACTTAGGTGGGTGGATCCTTGACCATGGAGCACACCGTAATGTATATTCCTTAAATCCACTCCGTCCATCCGTTTTGACAACTCATTTTAGGGCATGATCCTAAAAATGAAGGACATCCAAGTCTCCTGTGGACCATACCACACGAAACAGTAGTTGTTAACCGTTAAAAAATTATTATGGGCCATAAAATTTTTCGATCAAGCTGATATTTGCATAGACTCTTTTTTTACATTATCAACGGGTTGGATGTCAAATAAACATTACGGTGGCCCCTAAGAAATTCTTAACGTACTTGGCTATTCAATCACCACCGTTTCCGGTGGGATGGGGCTGATTTAAAACTAATGATTTATATTTGCACCTTATTAAGCAATATATACTTTTATGCTCCTTGATAAATGGCTAGGATCATTTGGTAGTTTTAAGTTTTTGGGGTGCATGACATCCAACCGGTCCAATGGATGGGCCTTACCATTATGATTAGAAGGTCCAAAATTCAAGCAAAACCAGTCATCCTATGTGCCACATCATCCAAAACCATGTACACCACTTATAAACCTCCAATTTCATGTGTGACCCACATGGTGATTAGAACAACCTGATTTTTTAATCAACTAATCATCATGGTGGGGCGGACTTGTTGTGTGAGCGGATGTCATACAAACACTGCGTGGGTCCCATAATGCTTGACGGACCACTTTTTATAGAGGAAAATATATTTAGGAGGCATCTTGATTATTTCATTTCATAAAGTTTAAATTAATCAAGGTATCTTTCGTAAAACTGGAGTTCTTGAGGAGTTCTGCAGTAAAATCCTCTTTTATATATTCCAGCAAACAAGCACTAGTGAGAATCTGATTAGATGATGGGATGCCATCTAGAAATGTCAGACACGTGTTGTTTGAAATAAGATCATGGATATTTTTCATTTTTAACCAATCCAGTAACTGTCCAGCAAACTCTTTATGATATTAGAGTCCACACGTGTGTACTCATGGCTCACAAGAGTTTCAACACAGAGGTCTCGTTGGAGTATTAAATAATAATAATGATGTTTTTAAAAAAAACTCCAACCAAACACAAATCTGCTTTGGAAACTTAGGCCCATTGACGATTAGACTGGCATAATTCTTAGAAAAAAGCATCTAAAATGGTGGCAAGCCTCTAATGAATGGATTGGATCTCATATCATGTGCCAAATATCAATGTGTCAGGTTGGCACATGTGGCGGAGTGCGCACTAGCATTTGATAATGTCGAGAACATCTGGATGAAGAAAAAAAAAAATACAAATATAAACTCTGTGGCCTATTAAAACAAAATGCTTTTAATGATCATTCATCACTGTTTTTAATGGTACGGTCTACCTGAGATTTAAATCTTTTTAAGGTTTGAGATCTCATCCTTAGATGAGATGGGAAAACAGACGGACGGCGTGAATATATTAAGTTGGGCCCCACATGGTAAGGGTAACACCTGCGTATTACCCGGGTCCCGAGTAACAGGTAATCTGCTCCCTCAACCACGTCGACATGTATCTGAAGTCTGAACTCATCCGCCCCACATCATCAATATGGAGTTCCGACCGATTCTTTACAGGCTGCTTGCAAAAAACCATCGTTCAAGCCATATGGTTTATAGAAGATAGGTCCACCTACAGATGTCTAGGACCATCTGATGATTCGTGTGATTTTTCAATAGATGCTGAAGGAGAGCGGATTTCGCGCAGCTACGCCATCACCCAACACGGCCTTGACTGTGGGGCCACCTTGATGTATGTATTGTATATCCATGCCGTCCATCCATTTTCCCAGCTCATTTTAAGACCTGAACCCTAATATGAATAAGATCCAAATCTCAGATGGACCACACCATAGGAACCAGTTTTGATTAAATACCTATCATTAAAAACTTTCTACCGCACACCTTCACGCCCACTGTATTTATTTACAATCCAACCTGTTTATAAGGTCACATAGACATGTATGAATAAAAATAATATATCAGCTTAATCAATTACGGTTGTGGCTCACAAGAAGTTAGCCTCTATTTTCTGTAGTCTGGTTCACTTAAGATTTGGATTTCCTTCATTTATGGGGCATTAGCAAAAGGGATGGATGGCATAGATATTCAATGCATGCATCAACGTACCGTGTTGTTGAGGCCAGCGGCTTAATGGACATTTCAGATTAGGTGATATTAATGACAGCGAATCCCAATGCAAGTAGTTGTTTTTCTCAAAGAAATAAATAAGAAAAAAACAAAACGAACATCTTTAAAAGCTAAGTAAACGCCGTCCAACAAAAAGGAAAGATTCTCGCGTGCTTTGATCAAATAAAGTAATGAACATCTTGTAATAAAAGACTGACGTATACGGCTGTTAGCAGAAGCCACTGAACCATGTAGCATTATTAAAGGATGAGAAAAGGTGTTTATGACTAATACACAAAGTAAGCGTTGTTTTCAAACCCTCTAATTAATTTTCTTTCTTTTGAAACCAGTCTGTCACAAGACGTGACTCTCGCCTACCCACTTTTTGGCCGACTAGTTGCGTTACAACCCTATGCATTCATGCATAAAAGTTGGTTTGGATGGGTGACGCTTCTGAATCCGATGTCCCATGTGATATTGAGAACTGGACACGGATTGCCTACCACAGTACTTTTTGAGCTCCACCATGATGTATGTGTTTAATCCGCACCGTTTGTTTGTTTTTTAAGATCATTATAATATCTAATGATTAAAACTAGGCAGATTCAAACCTCAAATGGACCACACTACAAGAAAACAGTGGTGATTGATTGCCTACCATTAAAAATTTTCTAAGGCCTACCGTAATGTTTATTTTCTATCTAACATGTTGATTAGGTCACATGGACCTGGATGAAGGGAAACCACAAATATCAGCTTCATCCAAAACTTTTGTGACCCCTGCAATTTTGTTAACAGTGAGCACTCAATCATCACTGTTTCTTGTGATGTGGCCCACATGAGTTTTTGATCTGCCTTATTTTTTGCTTCATGCCCTGAAATGACCTGAAACAGTGGATGGACAGAGTGGATAAAAGACATACATCATGGTGGGGCCCATAGAGCACCATCCAGTAGTACGCAATCTGCCTCCATTGAGAACTTCGCAGGAAGTTAAAAATAGGCAGTTTACATTTAAAAGCTCACCTAAAATTTTCCATGCGTAGAAAATTTTAAAAAATATATTGTTGCCTGTAATCTGATACAAGCTATATAATATGATGACAGTAATCCCACCCTTAAGAACTTTCCGGCATCCAAATGACCATGGATGGACACTGATCGACTATGTTCAAAGAGAAAAAAAAAAAAAGTAATAGCTCTTGATGCAATACAATTTAATTAGGGTTTACATGAAACATCGTGTGAAAGTATAAAATTATTTGAGTAGTGCTATGGCTTGATGAACGGTAGATGTTTTTATGATTAACAGTTTAATAAGATATAACTTATTCCTATTTCATTTAATCTCTTTTTTTCTCTTCTCATAATAATTTCTACAGTTTAGTTTGGTTCATGTATGAGTTGATTTATGCCATAAGTATAACAACTGTTATACTGTAATAGATAACAAAAGTAAATCCCCCTCTGCCATGCTTATGCTCTCTTTGTATTCACGTATCTGTTTGCGCTTTCGGAAAGGCACATGTGGACGTAGACGTTTCATGAAATCTCTACACCATTGAAATTATGGGTCACTGTTTGAATTGGTGGACATTTATTAGACGGTTAGAACTGTAAATATCCAATGTTCCTAATTCAAAAAAAAAAAAGCCCTGTCCAAAATCAGAGTATTTATTTTGGGATTTTAACTTGTCGACCGTAAGCTTTATAGCTGTCACTTTAATATGACTTGGCATGGCACGCGTATAATTTATGAGCGTTGTGTAACAAGCAACACAGGCAGGAGTATCAAATACAAACCCCTATGTTGAAACCCTGCATGAAATCTGTTATGGGAAAATCCAAGCCCTTCATAACTTCGAGGCCGGGCAGTACTCTGATCTGATTGGACGAGCAGTTAGCAACTCAGTTCAGATAATAAAGATAGAAGCTCCGACCCCTTGGCCGACCCGAAAATAAACACCGTCAAGGTCCAGGCACAAGGCCCGGTAGAGAATATGAAACGAAAAGGGTGTGCCGGCTGAGTACCTCCGACCCATTTACTGTCCGCGTGGATTGTAACCCACACTCGTTGACACAAGCTCAAGGTTGATATCCGTCACTTATAACCGAAGGGGGATCGGCTCGGACAGCGAAGGGGGGGATCGGCTCAGATCATGATGGTCGCCATCAACTACGTCAAGCCGAGGCCACTCTCAATGGCAGACGTCCCTCATGCCACGCGTTGAAGCTGCTGTAAAGAGACGTGGGTAAGCTGGACTTAAAAACTGCCGTAAGGAGGCGTGGGCGATTATGTCGCTCGCAGATACATCTGCCGCGCGTTACGAGATCTTTGGATTGCGTACGACATCTCCATGATCTGAAAATCTCCCTGATTGAGAGAATCGTGCCGTGATCATCGGATCCAGATCATTCGATGGTTAAGTATAAATACGTGAAGACCTCACTGCGACAGGTACGCAATATCTGGCACTCCCTATATTCTTCAATACTAGACCCCGATTCCTTTCGCCTAACTTAGGCATCGGAGGGTCCCCCGGCTTAGCCAGGGTCTCCTTTGCTCACCCTTTGTGCAGGACCAGGGTCAACCCAAGGAGTGGAGGGTGATCCAGATTTTGACATCAACAAAATCCACATCCCCGTGAAATGAAAGATTTTGCTAATGAACCGTGATCATTTTAGTGCATAAACCCAAAAATTATGCAGATCCAAAGTTCAAGTGGACCACACTCATGAAACAGTGGGAACCGAACTCTCACTGTTGACAACTTCTTGGGGCTACGAAAGATTTGGATCAAGTTGATATTTGTGTTTTCCTTTCATTTAAGTCTATGTGACCTTATAAACAGGTTAGATGGCAAATAAATATCATTGTGGGCAGTAGGAAGGTTCCATCGGTGAACATCATTCTCCCCATTGTTTTTATGCTGTGGTCCACTTGAGCTTTGGATCTGTCTCATTTTTAGACTAATGCTGTAAAATTTTCTGAAAAAATGGATGGACAGAGTTGATAAAACACATACAACATCGTGGGGCCCACAAAGCTTTGACATCAACTAGTGGCTGGTGTTGGGGTCACCAGCCAAACCGCGTCCTACACTAGCTAGGCACCTACCAGGGTTACTCCCAAACTGAAAGTCATGTGGGTGGAACTTTCATAATATCCAGCCCATTCATCAGGTAAGTGGCCTCATTTTAACCGTTAAATCTAAGAATAATAAAGATCCAAAATTCAAGCCGATCATAACCTAAGAAATAGTTGGGATGGAATGCCGATCATTAATCTTGTGCATGCTCACTGTGGAGTTTATATACCGTCCAATCCATTCATCTGATGAGCCTCGTTAGCTCGGACGAAAGAATTACCCAAAAATCACTAGATTCTAGATTTTAAGTGGGCCATATCATGTGAATTTAGAGGTTTAGGTTTTGTTTTTGGGTGGCTCATGTTGAATCAGCTTGAGTTTTACAAGCAAGGCAAAATGAGGGTTGGGTATAGTTAATGGATGTCATACATGTTAAGTAGGTTCTCTCATGTTAGAGAGATTAAACCTCAGCAAGTACTTAAAAAAATGTTGATGTAGCATGCCCTACAAAACAAATGTGAATCTTTTCCACTAATGAGGTAGATGTGATATTGATGATATTAGCTTTAGATATGATGACTATGGGTTCTAGGTGGATGTATGATTATGCCATGATTAATATGTAGAAGTACTTCAAAACATACATTAACATAGATTAAATGAGAGAGATCCCACTGTTTGTTCTTGAAAACTTGAGATCTTGGATATATACAATTGCAAATCAAAAAAGAGTTGTGTCATGGATCTTAATACCCCATATCATGACCACCTAATAGGTTGCAGGATAAACTTGGGATTGTTGTATCATCATGATGATGAAAGTGATCATCTTATGTGAAGGGATTGATAATGATTCAAGATGGAAGTTCTCCCATTGGCCATGATGACGAGTCGGTATAATGGTTTAGGCTCTTAGTGTTTGACCTATTAGATACTTGCACTGATGTATTGAGGTCAAGGTTCTAGATTGGGAGGCCTATTATGCATGGACAATTATCAACTCAAAGATGCACTTGAATATCTGATTAATCCGTAGAGCTAAGGATGTGTCAAAGCTTAAGGTCTTGCATTGATTCTATGTCATTTGGTCACTTTACGAGGTCATCATGTAGCCAACGAAAGTACGTGGCGCTGACTGCATCCATCAAAGTCTACTAAGACTCATATGAACTAATAAGGGATCAATCGATTTTTTGGGGAACTTGTAACTTATATCTAAGAAATCAAGTGTTTATCAAGTGATTTTTTCTGGTGCGCCTAATACTTAAAAGGTTTATAAATATTTTAAACCATTTGTTTTAACCATTAAACGAGTTTTGATTGATCTTGATGATGATATGATGTTCTAGATTTGGAGATCCACCGCTTACTCTACATGGTCATTGGATTTTTGTGGATAGTGGGATAAGAGAGGATCACAGGATCCAATGGGGCATATAAAAAATTGTAGGGTGGTAGAATTCTACAAATGATGTCTCCTTAAAATCTTACATTCTTCTTTATAAATAAATTCTATCTTGGAGGGAGAGGAGCCCAAAGAGTAATGAGAGAGAGAGAGAGAGAGAGAGAGAGAGAGAGAGAGAGAGAGCTACCTCTCTTCTTCCCTCCATCATAGGTGTGACACATGTAAGGTCCACCTACATGGACAGTGTGTATTTGTCTTGGCTCCACCCAAATATTGATGTGTTTGTGTGAATGTTGGGAAATCGGCGCTCACACAGATTTTGCTATTTGATGTTTTTTCCTGATGGTGATGGGGGTTATCACACTGATTTGGATTGTTGATGTGAAGTAAACTTGGAGTCGCCACTAGCTACTTATCTCGAAATTCTGCAGTCGGCTAGAACCTGCAGAATATGTAAAGTTAGAAAATTCAAAGACTCTCTTGCTTTAAATTGACTCCTGATCTGCGGTTTGAGATTTTGAGTAAGAGACCTCGGTTACAAAGAGGGAATGTGTTAAGCATACTCTCTGCCCGCACGGATGCACGGTCTCTACTTCGTGTGGTAAAGTATTCTTAAGGGATGGAATGATAAATTAGATAGGACTAGGCAGACTTGAATTTTTGATTTGGCAAGGTCCGAAAATTCGGCAAGTCACGGAGTATACGTCCAGAGAATGTCCAGAAGGGTTTTTAAACAGATGATGATGACGATAGAATATGGACTAGGCTACCATAAGTTTCTGATATGACAGGATCCGGGGTTCTAGCAAGTCACAGAGCATACATTCAATGGTAGTCTAGAAGAGCAGGAGGGTTGAGAAGGGAAGTGAAGATGCGATTTGAAATATGAATACTAATGATGATTGTATGATCTTTGGCTTGCACCGACTTGGATGTTTTGGTGTACTATATATGGTTAAGAGGTTTAACTCTGATACAAGTGGGTAAGCTAATGGATGGCTGAGGAGGCTAGAATGATAGATGCTTGAAAGCTCGAACACTCCCCGCTCTCACTTACTCTCTTTCTCTCCCTCTCATTCTCTTAATTCTTGATTGATTATTGTGGTTGTTCATGAGAAATGAAGGGAAGTGAATGTTATTTATAGCTTTTTAGGATGTTATTTTGGTAATTATAAGGGTTTTGGAGGATGAATGATGATGTGGCCACTTGAGATTAGTTGAGGGGAGGGTAATGCCATATGACACTCTCTTATTAGTCCTTGGGCTTTGGTAGAATGGTAAATAAGGTGAACTCTGGGGGTAAGTCTATGGAAGAGTTAACTTTTGGAGGGAGGAGTAGCTGTGGTTCAGAAGGGCACATTTGTCGAGGTAGGGCGGTAATCGGACTACTGTCGGCGGTAGTCCGACTACCGCCCGACCACCGTTAACTTTGAACTCCAGCTTGTGGGCCTTATTTTGGGCTCTAGATGCGGGCTTTTTGGGTAACCTAAGTTGAGGTTTGGGGTAGGATGTGGGGTTCTGGTTCTATTCCTAAGTATATCCATGCCTTGCCAAGTTGTTAACCTGGGTGGGGTGTCTATAGTTTGGCTCACACATTTTCTACATTTTTTCATAGATTTGGGAGATAACTCTCGAGTTGGAAGATCAACATGGAAAAAAAAAAATCATTAAATTTTTTTATCAGATAAATCTCAACCTTTGGATTTAGGTTTTCCTTTTATATGAGCTCGAGCATATCCATACAAGAATCCATAGAAATAATTAAACAAACTAATTTTTTAAAAAGTTTTAATTTTCTATATTTTGAAAAACATAAGCATTTTCTTTAAAAACATCGTAGATTTGCAAGGAACCTACTCAACAAAAGTTGGGGCCCATTGTGTATGACATCCACTTTGTCCATAATTTTTGCCAGTTTTTATTATGACGTGAGCCCAAATTAGCCCAAACCAATATTTAAGTAGCCGACACTTAAAAAAGAAGTAAGAATGGGATGCCTACCATTGAAACTATTTTAGGGTTTATAAAAGCTTTCAATCATGCTTATATTTTAAAATAACCATAATCTTGGTGGGATTCAACTTATGAACGGATTACATGTGATATAAACATTATGGTGGACGCCAGGAGCATGGATTGGATGTTACACCCACACCCTATTAGGTTTCGACATAGGTTAAATTGTTTTACATGAGTTGTCTTTTGCTTCTGGTTTGATCCGAGTTTGATTTGAGTTGAGGTTTGATCCGAGTCGAGTTGAGCTCAAGCAAGCTTGAACTCGGCTAAAAAAATTTTCAAGCTCAAAAAATCAGCTCAATTTGGTTCGAACTCAGTTTCAAACCAAGCCGAATCAAGCTTTTTCAAGTCGAATTGAAGGAGCTAACATAGCTAACTCAATTCATGTACGGCCCTAAGAAAAAGGTACCCAATTACAATTTTGGGAAAAATAGGCACTATTTTAACAAAGTTCCTTTGGCAAATGTTTCTCATCTGTTGGAGTAGATTATACAGGTACAACAATAGGGGTGTCATTTGGCCGGGTTCGGGCCTGCCAAATCAAATTTTCCAATCAGTGGCCCGACGGCCCGTCCAGTAACAGTTCAAAATCCAGGCCGAGCCAACTGTAGGACCGGCCCGTTAACAGCCCTAACAACCTTAAATTCTATTTTTTTACGTGTTGGGTAAAAGAAGAGTTATACATGATTCTGGTACTAGCCGATCCTCTGATCTCTGATGCGAGTCCTTTTCAATTCTGACAAGTGAATCTCCTTGTTCGGTAATCTAGACCACGTGTCTATTGTCTGCAGCAGCAGATGAACTATGCATCAAAAATCTCATTGAAAGGACATCCCAACCTTTGATTTTTGGCCTACAGATTAGAATAAAAATGTCCCGACACAGTTGGTCGTGATGATCACAACCTCAGTTATTTTGTAGGTGGGACGCACCAGAGCAATGGTCTGGATTACCAAGCCGTACGCTCCACCAATAAGAATTCAAAACTTGCATATAGTATTGTACATGAGCCACGCATCATACATTTCCTCCTTAGGAATTCGTGGTTATCTACTTCTACACTTGCGTGGAGCCGTACACATCCACACGTGGGCACACGTACAAATGTTAAATGTTGCAAAAATATTGATTTTAATAAAAATATATATTAATAATAAAATAATGTATAATATATAAAAGTTGTTTTGAAAAACACATTTTTGTGGGTTTTTGAGAATAGTCCTACATGGGAAAGGGAAAAGAAGGAAAATTGGTTTAAATGAAAACAGTGGAATATTATAATATTTACCTACGTAGTCCGTGGACTATGGACCTTGCGTGTTCCAGTGCGAAGTACTGGAACACCCGCGCGCGCGCTCGGGTGCGGGCGCGGGCACGGTCTCGGACTCGGACTCGGACTCGGACTCGGGTTCGGGCTCGGTCTCGGGCTCGGTGTGAAGGCGTGGGCATGTGAGGCAGTGTGGCTGTAGATGCGCTAGTGGCGCACTTTGCACTTACTGAAAAGAGCCGTTGCAGCAGAAACTGTAACAGCTGAGCCATTGGTGCAGGACCCAGTTGTAACTGCTGCATGGTTAGCCCAATAGTCACAAAACGGCTAGCTGCTGTCTCACAACAGTCAGCATGCAGCAGATTAATGGTCCATGCACAACAGTCAGAAAACGGCCATAAAACGGCTAGTTTTCCAACAGCCAGAAATGGCTTAATGGAATTTAAGTTTTTGGACCATAACCCCCTAGCCACCATAGCCTATAAAAGGAGGGCCTGGATGGGTTTCCAAAACATCTCAACTCATTCCAGCAACCCCATACGAACTGAGACAGCCATCCTCTCTCAACTAAAATACTCTAGTGCTTCCAGCAACATAGCAAGGCTTGAACCTTAGCTTGAAGAACAGACCAGCGGTGTGGTCTAGAATGGTTCAACTGAACCAATAACTGAAGATTTGAACTGACCAGAGCAATGGTCGAAACCATTTTTGTCTTTCTTTTTCTTTCTTTGGGATTTTCTCTATATTGTAATGCTGCCAGAAATTGTGAAATTGAGTTCCAATAGGTGGGCCTTCGTGTTTGCTGAACGCAGACCCACATCAGGCTCGTTGTATCCTAGAAGCTATTTGCCTGTAACCTATCAACTTACTCAATTAACTTGAGTAGGGGCAAATAACGCTTTAAGGACAGCGTTTTCATACGTGCTTCAGCCTGTCCTTATTTCTGATTATCGTGATTGTTTGGTTTCCATATTATACAGAAATTACATCAATCTGTATAAAATTCTCAACATTAAACACTTTTGTAAGATCTGAGCTTTCCATAAGGCTGGAAATAATGGTCATATCTGGTGAGTAAAAAATCAGATAATTTCATTTAGGTGAAATTGAATGGTATTAGATCCTTTTAGATGAGATTAACATTGTTATTGCACAATGATTGTATGTATAGAAATACTATGGTATTGTAAACTGTAGTCATCCAATCCCGTGTTTGGGATAAAATTTTTCTATGAAAAACACGAGATTAAGCAAAATAATGTTTGGTGGACCATGGAGTTATAATCAAAGACCAAATTTAAAACGGATGTTGTTCACTTCTACATATATATAACCATAACGTCACATGTAAATGGTATATATAGATGGATGGCATGGATAAATGCATGCATCAATGTGAGGCCCACATGTGTATTGGTTTTCAAAATCCATGAAATCCTGCATGGACTGGATACAATTTCATGAACTAAATGTGTTCCATCTCACCTAATCTAAACCTTTCTATCCTCTCCAAATGCTGGAGGGAAGTGCACGGGCCAAATGCAATTCTATCCCACCTAATCTGATTTTGATGCCCCGGGCCAAACGCCCCCATAATATAGTATGACTCGATGTGAATATCTTTGTCGCCATTCATTTGTTTTAACTGCTGTGTCTCACGGTACTCTCACCTGAGATGTGAAAGGATGTTATTTTATGCATGAAGATCTAAACAGTCAAGGTCATCGGACGGAAAATCTCAGATCTCGCACATGTGCCACGTGACATATGCACCCGTGTGTGGATGTGTAGGAACCTTGCACATGGTTAGATGACTGGACGTTACACGTTGAGCACATGTGTACGTCAGGTAGACGGAAGCGGATTGGCTGGTGTACCACACACCAGCGATATAGCTACTGTGGGTACGTGTCGTGCCAAGACGAGCGCTGACGCTCCGTGAGCTCCGAGTTCTACCAACGACTCAAAGGAGATCAAAGCTATATGGGCCCCACAATGATGTATTTATCATATCCACACCGTTTATCCATTTTTAGAGATCATTTTATAGATTGAGACAAAAAATGAATCATATCCAAAGCTCAAATGGACTACACCACAGATAGCAACGGGATAATAATTTTCAGTTGGCCCACCATAACGTTTATTTTCCATCCAATATATTCATAAGGTCAAAAAGACCTGGATGAAGAATAAAAACAAATATCATATTGATTCCAAATTTCTGTGATTCAAAAAGGGTTTCAATGTTAGACGTTCAATCTCCCACTTCTTTTTGTAGTGTGGTCCATTTGATATTTAGATATGTCTTATTTTTCGTTTCAAGCCTTAAGACGATCTCGTCAAATGTATGGACGGTTTGGATATAACACATATCTCATGATGGGACCCACAGAACTTGCTGACGTCAATACACCAGCTATATGGCTGGTGTGCGGTACAGCAGCGAATCCGCTTCCCAGGTAGACCATCCTCCGTCTATCAGGTTCCATTCTCAATGGGGTGAAAAAAAATACTGTGGTGTGAGTGGAATGTGAGCGTGTGTAAAAAAAAATAAATAAATAAAATAAAATAAAAATAAAAATAAAAATAAAACCCACGGTTTTGAGTTTTGATTCCTTGTCTTGGGCCATGGTTGGATTCAATTAAGCCGTGAAACACCTTTTAATATAATGAATTTCGGGTCAGAAACCGCGTACGTCAAACTAACAGCGTGAGGCACATCTACAAATGCGGCGGTCCCAACAGCTAACAGCCGTTGAAATGAGGATCTGATGGGGACAGCCAAAAGTAATTAAGTATTTATTCAATGTGGGCATTTTACAAGGGATTATCAGTGATTAGCCTAAATGCAAAAGGTCAATCAAGAGATAGAGATGTGTTTCGGTCCATTTCCATGTTATCGTCATTACAAAATGTTAGGCACACGTCGCCTTCCACGCTTCCTAATTAATGCTTTATATATTGTTTTTTTCCTTTGTAGATTCTATCACAGCCGTCTATCACCTTAAAGCGATAAAGATGGCGAGAAATATGTGAATTGTTGCCTACCGAGGCAATCAATCCTAGCCTTGGATTCTAATTTAGATTATAGCATGACAACGACGTGGCGTCCATTGGTGATGTGAGAGATAACAAAAATATAAAAAGTGCCCGGCTCCTATATTCCAATCGCGGCCCTTGTGATGATGTGACTCGTCCGAGTCAACTCATACCCAGTCAAGTCCCATGGTCAGTACTGAGAATAGAGTACCCAACACATGTGACTCACTGAGTCGCCCCAACTCAGAACCAAAGGAGTCAGTCCGAGTCTCTGAGTAAAAAAACTACGGATATAGGGATTGTGGCCCACCCAACAGACGGTGAGAGATTTTGGAACACAGTCTGCTGTATTCCAGTTGGAACACACAATCACTTCTAATTAAAGAAAAGAAAAGAAAAGAAAAGATAAAAGGAGAGAATCTTTTAAGCCAGGAGGATTAGTTCTGATTTTTCTCTTAATCAAAAGATATGCTTTCTTACAACGACATGACTAAGCACATGCTTTAGACAAACTTCAACCTTTGGTGGGCCATTTTTTTGGATGTATGAGACAAATTATTCCAAATCCTAGCCGTTGAAGTCCCATCTTCTTGTCATGGATACCTATATATGTAAGTGGAGAATCTTTCCTTACAAAAGAGGTAGTAGTCATAACACTAATGGAGATGTGATGTTTACATCATACATGGGTGAAGAGGTAGCTGCTATTCCTTACTCACCTTTCATTTGAAAATATTAGATGTGGGCCATTTGGATTGTTTAGTCAGATTTCATTTGAAAAATGTTAAATGTGGGCCATTTGGATTGTTTAGTCACATTTCATTTGAAAAATGTTACATGTGGGCCATTTGGATTGGGACATGGAATAGACAGTTTTCGCGTGAATAATGACTGGGCAGAACAGGCGATATGAGAGGGCGTGATGTTTTGGCAGTCCATTTGATATGGACCCTGTTTGATCATGACATAGATGGTACATATCCGCCGGCATTTCTCTCAATTGGAAAATTGCATCCTTAAATAAGAAGACATTACCCTATCTAAGACATGGGTTGAAAATCCATCTTTCATAGCCTTTCTAGCCCTTTTGTCTATGATCAAGGTTAGTAAATATTCTTACCAGTTTAGTATCTGATATGTGGTCCATAGGTTCACTCATGATTAGAAGACTACACAGATCGACTCATTCATTCGCCCTGAGTTTAGTCAGGACCCACTTGAGTTGGGCGTGACTGGTGGGCCGACTCATGGTATCAAACCGGATTGGGGTATTGGACGAGTTGTATTGGACTTGCTCAAGTCTTAAAACCATGGGTTCACATAATAATTAATTTCATGTGGGGGGATGGCCCACCACAGCACCTTGCCATTGGGGCTCAAAAGAACCACACGCCACACGAAAACATAGATTTTACATATTTTTTTTTCTTGTCTTCACTTGATTTGGCCCTTAGGCCTTTTATAATATTTTTATGGTGGACGGTGATGGTAGGTAAAATATCACTGATTCATGATTAGTACCCTTTATAGTGCTCTGATAATTATTCGGTACCGCGGCAATAACAGGTCAATCTTTGAAGATGCCTACATTCAGATCTTATAAAATTCCTGCATTCAATCGGCACAATAGAAAATGGTGGTGTGAAATCCCACCATTCAACAGTACACCAGGGATATCGAATGTTTAGCAAAGCTCTGTGGTGAGCTTTGTGATACAAAGACCACTCTTTGATCCATCTCCTCGGCACCTGAGGTCGATTGAATGTTTTAAAAAGTACAGTAAACAGTGTGTATACATTGTTGTACCATATTATTTATTGTTCATGAAAAACTCAATTGAAAGGCACATGTGTTATAATAAGGGAAAAATGTTGTAGGCTAAAAGTTTTTAAAAATGTTTAGAGTGTTTTTTTTTTAAAAAAAATGAAATTATAGCAGACATAATGATAAATATAGAATAGTTGAAAGAAATTCAAAAGCAAATCAAGAACCAACCAAGCGACCGATAGTCATCCATAAAGTTGACCGATCGGCTAATAGCCATTCAAATGGCA
The DNA here is from genome assembly GCA_021015155.1 of Magnolia officinalis. Classification (NCBI taxonomy): domain Eukaryota; kingdom Viridiplantae; phylum Streptophyta; class Magnoliopsida; order Magnoliales; family Magnoliaceae; genus Magnolia; species Magnolia officinalis. The sequence goes on from JAJHSJ010000004.1 coordinate 2,425,253, forward strand.
AACCAAGAGGGCGATAGTCATCTAAGAGCTCGACTAAGCGACCGAGCAAAATGTGGTTAAATCAGTAAGAAGGCTTGAAGCGGTTACCAGAATATGTAATAAGTTTAGAAGAAAGTATCTAAAAAGCCATGTAGTAGTTGAATGAATACAGTAATTGTCATGACGTGGAAAGCATCCAGAAGGAAGGCAAGTAACGCTGAATAGGCGGTCGATCTCATTTAATCTCGGTCATGCATATTTGCTTATCTCAATGCTTGGGGTCATAGTTATTTTGTTTTAATTGAGTCACAAATTCAATTTTGGCACGCCCGTACTTACAACATGACCAAATTATATTTAAAAAATAATAATAAATAAATAAAACAAGCAACACACATCAAGTATTTTTGCACATTCTAGAGCTTGTAATACAAATGTTCTAACCCTTAATCCAATTATTTTTTTTACTAATGATGTAGAGTGGGTCACGGACAGTTTCATGGCCAAGATGGATCAGAAAAAGCCTGGTTGACGACAGAAGTGATCCGGACCGTTGGACCTTAAATCGAACATATCTTACAATCCGAAATGAGTTATCAGATGTAAAATATATGATTTTGGGGTAGAACGAGCTACTTTAGCCACCCGACCCGCTATGCCAGGTTGTACAAGCTGGATTTGCGAAATACCATCAGATTGACGGTCATTTCCTTTTTTTTTTTTTTAATTTCATTTTTACTATAAATAGTAAGTTTTAGTTTGATTATAACTATTTATCCGTTGGGCTTTAGGAGTGGTGTCCAACGTGAAAAGTGATTAGAATAATTAGGAGAACAACTTGGTGAAGCCAAATAGGGCACTTACTATTTTTGGTTGAAAACCTTGTGCATTAATAGACATCACGACCATATATAAATAGTAAGTTCACTATTTATAGTAAGTTGTGAATTCTAAGAGTTTTAGCCGTAAGGGTTATGAATTCATTTATTTTATTCATCAATCAAATTACAAATTTTATAGAATTTATTTCTATTTTGCTTACTTTCTTTATCGTGGATTCGAGAAGTCTCTAGGAGAAGTTTAGAGAAGTTCCGGAGATTTGAAACAATTATCCCCTTGAGGAAGACGGTGCTCGACCTCACATCTTTCTTTACGTCAACTAACAGTCTCCCAAGCCTATGAAAAACAAGAACAAAGCACGACTGATACTGGGCCACACCAGCACCCTATCAATCTAGACCAGTTTGCAAAGTAACATGGTGCTTTCAATGTCATGCATTTTCTATACTGTGATTGTGTCCTAGTTAGTCGAGGAGATCAGTTGAAGGTGCAATTCCACTACTGATTCAGCAGTAAATCGGAATGAGATTTGATTGGCTCGAGCAAAAACGACCAAATAAAAAAGGATGTTCCTCCTCTGTATTTCTCTCTACTCGCAACCAACAAAATCGAATGTTCGAAGCATGTTCCAACATACGGTGATATGGGCCCGATCTACCAGCGATTCCTGCATTGTAAGAAATATCTGAACGTAGCCTTAATAGTCTAATGCCAAGTCCTCTAAATTAGGGCCTCACTGGCTAGGGATGTGGTTGGTTGGGCACAACTCTAATGTGATTAACCTAGCCTATCATACCAGTCACATTAAAAGATTCCTGTTCACTAGGCCTGGACCAGTTCATGATGACCATTACCAAGATCCAAGGCCCGTCATGTTGACGCAGAGGAGGACGTGAGGTCGAGCACCGTCTTCCTCAAGAGGATAACTATTCCGCATCCACGGAACTTCTCTAGACTCCTCACAGAGAATTCTCGAATACACGAGGAAAGAAAGCAGAAAATAGAAATAAATTCAAAATTGATTAATTAATTCTTAAAAAATGAGTTCACAACCCTTTAAAAACTATTTTCATGTTGGGCGCAAATCCTAAAGCCCGACGGATGAATAGTTATAATCAAACTAAAACTTACTATTTATAGTAAAAACGAAATTAAAACAGGAAACGACCGTCGATCCAGGGGTTTTTCGCAATTCCGGGCTGCATAACCCGGCATAGCAGGGTTGGTTGGCTAAAGTAGCTCGTTCTACCCAAAAATCATATATTTTGCGTCAGATAACTCATTCCAGATTGCGAGATACGCCCGATCTAAGGTTCGACGGTCCGGATCACTTCTGTCATCGACCGGGCCTTTTCTGATCTATCTTGGCCATGAAACTGTCTGCGACCGGCTCTACATCACATGTTGATTCAGGTCTAAATGTTCGGGCCTGGTAATAACTTGCTGTGTTTGCATCATCCTCCTTGGGCCTAAGATTGTTTCCCTATTTGGTTCAAAGAGGGACTGGACTCAGTCAAGTTTCTTCAGGTGGGCTTGCATCTGAAAGACTATGGTTGGTTCTGGACCAGGCCCAGTGAATTTTTCATGCCTAACAATTTGGACGAAGCCCATCCCACAATAGCAATGAGTGGGCCTCAATCCGATCTGTGTTCAATCTTAAAATCTGTCCTGATCCCAATCGACCATAGTCTTCAATCAGTGTAAACCCAAGCTCTTGCCAAGCGTTTGTAGAAAACAACGTTGTTGAGACTGATTCTGATTCAACCTATATATAGAAGGTTTGAAAGCTGGGCCTGAGCTAATTAAATCACTATCCTTGTGTGAGATAGCCAGCTTGGCACATACAAGACTTGTCATCAACTTATAACTGGGCCTGCTCCAATGTTTGGTCTGATCATACGTTCCAAAGCCACCCAAATAAAGGACTGACTGTGGAGTGTTTACCATAGTTCTGATTTTTCGCAAAACAGGGTGAAATGATCAGGATTGTATGATCGGTTCTGTTTTGGGCCAGTAAGACTATGGTTTCAAATGCCCCTATTTGGGCCAATGCATTTCCAAGTCCAGCCCATGAACTAAGACCTGAGTTCAGGCCCACCTCAGATGGTGCACTTAAGAATCGGACTCTGACCCAGGCCCATCTTCTCTCTAATTAATGATCATGACTAGAACTTAGCACCGAGTAAGATCCATGGGCTTCTAGGCCAGACTACCCAAAACGGGCTGGATTCGTGTAGGCTGTGCCATTCGGCCAACCCAACCCAAGTTAAAGAGAAAAAAAAAAAAAAAAAAAAAAAAAAAAAAAAAAAAAAAAAAAAAAGAAAGAAAGAGAAAATACCATTAAGTGGTTCACGTTCAATCGTGAAAATTGAACAGCTGGGATTTGATCGCCGTGATGTTTGTGTTAGGGGCTGTAAGTGTGGTGGTCCACAAACAGTTTGATTTCAATGGATGTGTTCCCCATATGCCGGAACGAAAATTTGTAGGTGATTTGTTGGGAAGAGAGAAAAAAGTAGTGATATAAGGAATTGTGTCAATCTGGCATACAGAAGATCGTGGCCGCTTATCAGGTGGGCCACATGTGCATGTCGAATCTAGATCGCCATGAACGTTTGCGCTAGTTTAAAAATCGAGCCGGTCACTCATCGGGTGCACCGTGCACCTTGCGTCTTTGTTGAAAATAGACCGTTGATCATTTTCTTTTCTACTGTTGGCAGGTATCTGGCAGACACAACGGACAAATTCGTACATTTGCCCACGATGGCCCCGCTCCCGCACGCATGAACGAGTCGCATCGCAGGAAGGAATTTTCTTTTCTTGAGGCCGGTTCCATTACAAAGCTTTGTAGGTTAGCTTAACCTACAACGTGAAACGTGTGGATCATCTTGATGTTTTCATGAAATCCAATCCGTCCATAATGAGAAATACCCTCGGATTCACGAAAAAAAAACTAGATTTTCCAATACTCAGGTGGGCCACACTATGTGAAAACATGCCTAAACCTCTAAACTCGCGTAGTCCGGTGCAAATTAGTTTTGGAATGGCATGTACTGATTTTCCAGTAATCCTGGTAAGAAAAATTTCTGAATGGGTTGGATGCACTTTAAAAATACGGTGGGGCCGGATACAATCTGGAAGTTTTTTAATGGTGGACGTCTCCATCCCAAATGTTTCCTGTGGTGTAGCCCACATGAGTTTTGGATCAGAATTTTTTAAAACTAATTTAGGTAAAAATTAATTTTTCAAAAATGATGGACGGACTGGATTTTATGAAAAGAATCATGGTAGGCCCCACGCATCACGTTGGAGCATGTAGGTTAAGTGTAACCTCCAGATCGTCTCGGTAGTTGGTAGCGTCGAATGGTAGAGCGGAAGCTAAAAAGCGCTAGGGAGCGTAGAACTCCGGCAAAAAAGAGTCAAAGAAGATGTCGAGACCTGGGGCTCAGATCGTCGCCTTCCTCTTCTTCACCTTGGCTCGTTGTGTCTTCTCCTCTACAGATCCCGTCCTCGGCTCAGCTCGAGTAGTCTTCCAGGTCCTTTTTCTTCCTCCAATTTCTCGTCTCCAACTTCTCTGCATTCGCTCTTTTCAATTTCTCAATTCTCGGCGTTCCTCTATCAGTAACCTAGAATTCGAATTCCATAAATTCGAAAAAAAAAAGAAATTCCATTAGATTTCTTAGAATTTTGATTTTCTTTTCAAATTTCCAATGTTATGAGAAATTGCAATGAACGTTGACCGAAATTTTGCATTTTTCTATATTGGAGTATAATAATTGTAATTTTATTTATTTATTACTTCGTAAGATGCATTTGGTACTGAATAATTTTACAGCGTGGGCCCGGATCAAGGTTAGATTTTTGTACGGGCTGGCACGCTGTAGAGGTGGGGCCCAACGTGCAATGTATGGCTTTTTCGATGCACACCTCAGATTGAGAATGATGCGGGATGGGGTGTCGTTTGGATGCCTGTAAAATGTTTAAGTTGTAATTGGATTACATGTGTAAAGTGTTTAAAGCCTAGCTGTAATCTGTTTACAGGTAAATAGATGTCTGTGTTTGGATAACCTGTAAATTGATTACTGTCTGTAATTGGGTATTCATGCACAACAGAGCTTGGAGTCGCAAATCCTTAAAAAATCATCAAATAATATATAAAGTCTTCATTTAAAATGGATTATTGGGATAAACTCAACTCAATAAAGTCTATGGCCAATCCTTACACTAAACCAATCATTTGGTGGACCAAAAGAGTAGGCCCACTAATTCAAATTCCCTTTTATGATGAGAAACTATTGAATGTCAACGACCACTCTCCTTGGCAATTGTTAGCAAGTCAAGATGCACTATCCCATTCACATCAATGACCAACCAAAAGAAAAAAAAAAAAAAAAAAAGACAAAACAAAAAGAAAAGGAGTAAGATTTCAGATAGAATACAAAACCAATGGTAATGCAAAGATCTACATGGACTAACAGAGAAATTATAGGATCCTTATCCAGGAAATGCACGTTAAGTTTTGGTTTTTAGCTTGTTAAGGTGGAGCCCACAATTTAGTGAGCCAGGCCATTGGTCTATTGGGCCCCACCATTGATTGCCATGGCCCACCCAATCAACAGTTAGAACCATTGGATCCAAAGTTTTCAATCGATGGCCATGACTAAGGTATGGTTAAAAAGCAAAAAAATAAAAATAAAAATGATTAGATTGTCAATGGGCCAGGACTAAGACATGAATTTTCAAAACCGTAACTTTTGATGCTATCGGATGCTTTTCCTCTACAAGATTCTTGAAAAAGATTCCCACCACTGCTTATTGCAGTTTTCTTTATTTTAAAAAAATAGTATTTATAGTCACTGAGGTATTTTGTCTTTAGGCTTGGAATAACTCAACCATTGGATTAAATTAAGGCCTTTGATGGAGTTAAAATCTAATGATCTACTTAGTGGACCATGCTGGCTCTAAGCCATTGGCTGATAATCTCTCAGATGGACCACTTTTGTTGTTAATCTCTCAGATGGACCATGTGTGCTGTTAATCCCTCAGATGGACCATGTGTGCTGATTAACGGTTGGAAACGAAGGAAATTAACACTAGAAAGTGGGTATGGCATGTGTACACATATGAGGGAATGAGAGACTAGGGACGTCTTTTAAACAACAACCATTCAATGGCCTAGAAAAAATCTTGAGTTGTGGACAAAAGATCTGCACCGTTTATCCCAGCAATATGATCCTCTAGTTTTGATCTCATCGCCCCACATTGGGGAAATCCTAACCCTTGGATCAACTGACCTGGAAATAATCGGTATATAATTACACAACAGCTGTTGCTCAACTAAAAAGAAGGCAAAGGATTACCTGGGTAATTTTGGGGCTTGTTCCAAAAACTGCGGGCCCCATCAAATCAATGTTCTCGATCACCCACAATAAATAGGTCCCAACAGCCACTTGTAGACCAATGGCTCTCTCATAAGAGGGGTTTCTAAAAGCAGTCATGTGATGCCCTAGAGACTAGAGTTTTCTAACCCTAGAGACAGAGAGGGGAGATTTATAGAAAAAGGCCATTCAAGCAGAAGATTTGAATTGATGAGGAAGACATATTGAATGTCCAAAGATGCTGGATTTGAAGTATGAACAATCTTCATCTTCCTCCTCCTCTTCTTCTTCTTAGGTAGAGGTGGGTTTTTGAGTTCCTAGATTTAACGATTTCACGAACGACCATTGGAAGAAGCCGCAACTCTCCCTACATTGAGAATTTAAAAAAATAAAAAAAATCCTTTGTTGTAATTTGTTTACCTGTAATCCAAACATGCCCTTAACGACTTCACAAACGATTCGTTGAATCACTAACCATTGGAAGAAGCTGCAACTCTCCCTACATCGAGAATTAAAAATAAAAATAAAAAAAATCCTTTGTTGTAATTTGTTTACCTGTAATCTAAACATGCCCTTTTGCCATGTTTTAGATTATAGCTAGATTACAACTTGTAATCACTTTACAAGCAAATGCACCCATTGATGGGGACATTACATTATGAATGCCATTATGCACATATCAAAGGAGAGTTCGAGCCCCAGTGTCCTTGTGGCTAAGCGACTACCTGTTCGAGTCCCGAGGAGGAACCAAAGACCCACATAGTATGAGAATTGCGTGGAGGATGTTTTCGGACTGTTGGATTGCAAGGACTTCATGATCGGACCGTTGGATGTGACTTGATCGTGGCTTGCCGTGATCGTTGACGTTTTTAGAGTTCATTAGATAATCTTAGTTTCTTAGGATTATAGTGATTTTTTGTTTTGAGCATTTAGTTTACTTTTTGAGATTTTATTTGCATGTTTTATTGGTTTTACGCTTTTACATGGAGTTATTTGTAATTTACAAAGTAGGGGGTTAAAAACAAACATGTTTTTCATTAATGGTCTTTTTGTAAAAAAAAAAATCAACTTTTAGATTATAAAGGCTTGGATGTCCAACACTAGCCTTTTTTTTTTTTAAAATGTGATGTTTATGAAAAAGCTGGAAGTTCTCCTCTTTCTCTTGTATTTATGGAGAATGTGATGTGAAACTCCATTTGTTGTGAATATGAATGAAAACTACTTTGGTGTAAAGCCTTGTTCATCCATCTCTTCTCTCAAGGTCCAAAGGTATTTTCTCTCATCTCTTCTCTCTTTTCCTCTCAAATCTTCTTCTCCTTTTCTTATTAAACCCAAACCATCCCCAACCTATACCCGAACAAAAAGTCCAGCCATACGAGTGAATTCGTATGTTTGTACGACTATAGTTTTATGGTCCTCACTTCAGCCATTTTCTTACATCCTTCTTTATTATTCTTTCTTCAACCAAATCCTAACCCAAAACCCTAGATTCTCCTTTCAAATAAACCCTAATTTCAGATTTCTCCAATTTTCAAACCCTAACCAGCTAACCCTAATTTCCCTAAACCTAGAATCCCTTTAGGACTCAGATGATTCCCTTTAAAATAGTTCTTCCCTCATGTTTCGGATGGAATTTCTTAATTCCATTGGGCCTATTTCAAAAAACATCTTATTAGTTTCTTCGTACGAGTATGTGGTAGCCTAGGATTACATGTAATTGCTTATTTGATTAATTGTTTGGTTTATGATGAGGTTGCTGAAATATCATACTTTTGTTGCTCATATTTTAAACCGAAAATCTGATTTCATCTATCATTCCAGGTTAGAAAACCATCCTGCATCAAATTTTGATATCAGAGAAGGTTAAACATAGGGTAGATTGATCTTAAACTTAGCTTAGGGTGTTCCTCATCAAAGAAGGTATTTGCTCTCATCTCTTCTCTCTTTTCCAAAGGAGAAGAGGATTTGAGAGGAAAAGAGAGAAGAGACGAGATAAAATACCTTTGGAGCTTGAGAAGAGTGAAGGGATGGATGACATTGCTTCACATCAAAGTAAGTTTCATTCGGATTCACATCGTATGGGGTTTCACACCGTATTCTCCATAAACACGAGAAAGAGGAGAACTTTCAGTTTTTTCATTAACACCACATTAAAAAAAAAAATAAATAAAAATAAAAAAAAACTGGGTTGGACGTCCAAGCCTTTATAGTCTAAAAGTTAGGTATTTTACAAAAAGGCCATTAATGAAAAACATGTTTGTTGTTAACCATCTACTTTGTAAATTATAAATACCCTATTGTAAAAGCATAAAACCAATAAAACATACAAATAAAATATCAAAAAGTAAGTTAAATGCTCAAAACAAAAATCACTATAATTCTAAGAAACTAAGACTATCTGATGAACTTTGAAGACATCTAGAATCAAGTCACATCCAACGGTTCGATCGTGAAGTCCTCGCGATCCAATAGTCCGAAAACATCCTCCATGCAACCCTCATGCTATGCGGGGTCTTTGGCTCCTCCTCGGGACTCAAGCGGGTAGCCGCCTAGCCATAGAGACACTGGGGCTCGGACCCTCCTCTTATATGTGCATAATGACGTCCATAATGTGATGTCATCATCCACTCTCCTCGGCTGAGATGAATTCACCTCTGGCGAAATAAAATTTTGGTACCGTTCAAGTAATTTTGGTTTTCTAACCTAGGTGCATCTCCACACTAGGGTAGGGTGGCCCACAAGGTGGGGTTTGTGAGATGTAGAATGGCCACAGGGTGGGGCCTACCGTGGTTCGTGTGAGATGCGGGGAAGCCCATGGGGAGGTCTCGATAGGTTTGCTTGGGAGGGCCTGGATAAAGGGATATTCCGATGCTTTCCCAACAACTCTGGAGCTTTTAGTACGTTAGCCGGTACTCTTTGCCTCAAGAGGTATTAAAGCAGGATACCAGTGTTTGAGTCTCCTTACCGGTGTGGGTGGATGATGCAAGTTCATCTCCACACTGGGGTGGGGTGGCCCACGAGGTGGGTTCTATGAGATGCAAAATGGCTATAGTATGGGGCCCACTGTGGGACTTGTGAGATGCGGGGTAGCCCACAGGGAGGTCTCGGTAGGTTTGTTTGGACGGGCTTGAATAAAGGGATATTCTGATGCTTCCCTAGCAACCCTGGAGCTTTTGGTACGTTGGCTGGTACCCTCTGCATCACCTATCCAAATAACGCATGTAATTGCATTACCTGTAATCCGATTACAACTTACAGATTTTATAGGCATCAAAACAACCTCTTAGGAAATGGGAATGCAATAAATAATGGTTGGATCCATCATCACCGCATTCACATTTTGGGCAGTGCATACAATGGGTTTGCCACATTTCTAGATGTATTCCACTGAAAGGCTAAGTCATGATTTTAAATAGGAAGCGGATTGTGTATTAAGTAACTCAATACGCTACAGTAAACTCTATGGGGCCCACCGTGGATATATGTATCTTATCCACGTTGTTCATCCATTTTTCCAAATCATTTTAGGGCACGAGCCTAAAATTGAAGCATATCCAAAGCTCAAGTGCACCACCCCATAGAAACGGTGGGGATAATGACGTCCACTGTTAAAACGTTCCTAGATAAGAATCATCCTTATCGAGTGCTTGAAAACCCATTCCCCACATGCAAAAAGATATGTTTATAATAGAGGAATCTACCAGAGGTGTAAACAATTTGGGTTCACTCGACGTGTCATTGGGCCTAACTTGATAATCGGCATGTCTAGGTCCAATTGCCCAAAATTTAGACCCACATGGCAGGTCTAGGTCCAAAAATTTGATCTAAATTACTAAATGGTTTGGGTTGGGGTCCGGGTCCTCTAAAAATCAACTAGACCTACCTGGACTTGGACCCAGACTTTACCCTGACCCAAGAAAAAGTAGTTAGGCATGCGGGTTTTTTCCTCTGTCGGGCTAGACTACGACAATGGTTCCCCACCTTTTCTAAAAGGTGGTTACCCATCCACTACATATGACAATCTGGACTCTGCAAATCATTGGTTTATTGTTGATGGAGAATATACCAAAAATCACACTAATTGGACTACCTTAATCATCCGATTCCATTGAATTTGGATAGTTGGGATGAGGCTTTGGTGATGATGAATTTGGGCCGCTGGCCTCTTTATTCTTTACCATCAAAATTGGTAGCCACCACCAATTGGATGTTTGGAACATTATCTATGTGAAACTTAATTGTAATTTCTATATGTAACCTAGACCCAACCCCATGTGATAAATGGGTTGGGTATGGGTACTTGTCCTTCTCAATGTTGTTAAAATCACATGATTTGAATTGTATCATACCCATGTATGATCTAAATCGCACATATGAATCGCAAATCACATTGAATCAAATCATGCGATTCGATTTTTTGTATAGAAACCAGTAGCGTCCGGTGAAAAATCGATATGTATGTGTGTGTGTGTCTATATATATATATATATATATATATATATATATATATATTTATATATTTGCAATTTTTTTTAGGGCTTTCTATTTTAAAAATTGTTTTCAAAAAAAGCTTTCTATTTTAAAAGGTATTTAAGCCCCACTCTCATTAGAATAACATATATTTTGCAACTTTTGAGAGATTTTGGGGACTTTTGGAGCTTGTGGGCCATAGGAAACCTAGAGAAAGAAATCAACATATCTTTTTCGTCGCTGAATTTATCATGTATTTTCATGCCCTGAGTGGTTATGCTTTGTAGCTAAAGAACTTTTTTTTATGTTGTAATGTATTTTCATTTCAGACGAACTATGGAGACATTGAGTTTGGGTTTTTCCCTGATGTTGCTCCGAAAACTGTGGAGCACATCTTCAAACTCGTTCGCTTGGGGTGCTACAATACCAATCACTTCTTCCGGGTAAATATTCATGAAATTTCATGTTTTTTTTAAAATTTTTTTTATAATAAGTGACGGTAACATTTTCTCTTTCAGTTGATATGGAATTAAAACCTGGTGCAGGTTGATAGGGGGTTTGTGGCCCAAGTTGCTGATGTTGTAGGTGGTAGAACGGCTCCTATGAATGAAGATCAAAGGGAGGAAGCTGAAAAAACTGTCATTGGTGAATTTAGTGATGTCAAACACGTCAGAGGCATCCTTTCTATGGGGAGGTAATTGTTGTGTTGGTCTTGCACTTTTGATTAACAAGTCTTTTAGAAAGTTTATATTTTGATGGCCATTATAGACATCGTAGTTGGTTATTCTCAATGTTATATCTTGTTCATGTTGCTTGCACCAATTTAAGCTAATCATGCACTTTCAGGGTCCATTTGGAATTCCCCAATTTTCAGCACACTTGAGGTGCTCTATGTCTAAGTCGAAGTGGGATAAGAATATCCCACTTGTGGTTCGGTATGGAAAAGCTGGCTGGTTCGCATTCTCTGCTCCAACCCAAATGCTAGGCAATCGGTTCTATTGCAAAGCTTTAATCCAGCCCGACTTGTGTGGACTTGTACACAAGCCTCTTACGTATGTCATTATCATTGACTAAGAGCATACCACTAGCGGTTTTGGAGTGGAAAAATCTGGGTGGCTCCCATTCTCTGCTCCAACCTAAATACAAGGCAGATTCTTTCTCCTGGAAAAGCTTAATCAATCCAACCTTGGCATATGTATGCCATTATTCATTAATCTCATGTCATGAGATTAAAGAAAAGGTTCAGTTCTTGGGTTTAAACTTTTCCAATCTGTGTGTTTGATTAATAATAAATTCTGTTGGTTGACAGTTTTAATCCCTGTTTCCACTAAAAAGAAATTAGACTTAACACATGATATTTCTTCATTGCCTTCACATTTCTACTTTGAAACTGTCATATCTCTATATGAGTGTCTCACAATCCAAGATATAGTCGAGTAATTTATCCATGAAATGGCCTAGATGAAGGTTTTGTTTGTGCAGCCTTTCAAGAAAAAAGATTTGTGTTTGTAGTGGCTTGATTTGAATCAGTGACTCAACTTGTTGAGGAAGGAATATGCTGCTGTCAGCAGTAAAACCTGGAGCAGAATTTAACATGATGAAATCTTAAAATCATGTCAATGGATTCCTTAGCAAATGGAGAACATTGATCTGAAGGTGGGAGGACCACTGATTCTACCGTGAAGTTTTCACATGCCAAACCACCTCAACTTGCATGTTTGGCTCCATGAAACTAGAAGCTAGAAGCCAAGGTCTGTAGAAAGCAAAGCTTCATATCAGCATGGCATGCTCTTGCACATTCAATCACTACTCCTGATTCAATCACTACTCCTGAATATCCACGGTATATGGTAAATATATAAACTCGATCAGAAAGGTCAAAAGCCTATAACATCAAATCAAGCATGATGTGCTCTTGTAACCACATCAAAACTATGGCTGGTACTTGGGCTTGAGTGAACCCGAACCCTATGGCTCAGGTTGAGCAAATTCGTGCTGGGTTAGGGTGGCTTGGGAATAATCACTTCTATTTGGGCCGGGCGGTTTAGGGTTGATGAGTATATAGGAATTCAGGTTGGGCCTCAGGTTGGAATTTGGGTCAGGCTCAGGTTCACCCTCAACCTGACCCAACCCGTTCAAGTTGCACCCCTAGTCACATCCATGTTGCACTGTAGATAATTCAAAGATGATTCCATGCTGCCTGTATTTTCTATCTTCTTGTATCCGTTGTCTCTCCCTTTTGAAAGATTCTATGTTCTGTTTGCCAAGTGCGTAAGCTTGATTTATTCTGTATTACATTGTGAACTTGCTTCCATCTAGGGCTTAGGGTTTCTAAGCCCGTGAGAATTATTCTGTAGGTACGCGGATCCAAACAGTGCAGCATCCTCATTTTCAATTCTTCTCGGTGATGCGCCTCACCTGGATGGACAGGTACAGTTGCAATTGATTTTTTTCATTTTAGGGGTGATCTCAGAACCCACTTCCCATGTGTTTCTTTTCTTTTATCATCCTTTTATGCATTAATTACTTTCAGTATGCAATATTTGGGAGAGTTACCAGAGGTGACGAGACGTTAAGAAAGCTTGAGGAACTCCCTACTCATCAAGAGGGGATTTTTGTGATGGTATGCTTCTCTTGTGATCTTAGACATTTCTCTTTCCCTGTCAAATGGGTGATTTGTGATTTAGACAATTTCTCTAGGGTACCTTCAGAAGCACCACAGGAATCAGGGGGTAGGCTTTTCTGTAAAGTGACGCTTCTCTCATTTCATCTAGTAATTGAAATGAGAAGGAAAAATAAAAATAAAAATTCTGGGTGGGAAAGCAGAAACATGCCCATTCCATCCCACTCATGTGTCATTTTTCATCACTTGATAAGTTCATAACTAGGTGATCCCACCAACACACTCAACCAAATGCCCGATCTGGGGGTACTTCTAAATGCACCCTCTGGGGCCCGTTTAAATGTGGTGGCTCTGATTGAATTGGACTGGATAAGCCAAATCAATTTCATTTCAACTGGGAGACAAAACAAGATGGATTGGAGAATGCACTTCCAGTTCTGCTCAAGGCATTTTTTTCATAAACAAAACACCTGATTATCTTGGATTGAAATCTTGTTCAATATTTTATCCAAAATAGCTGGTTGGGATTCAACCCTGTTCCGAATGGGCCCTCAGAGAACATCTTATTGTGAAGCGAGAGTTTATGTTTTGTAATAATTACCAAATCTGCATGCATATCGGACTGTCTCATCTTGGCAATCAGAATATAACCTTATTCTATCCCTTCCCCTTGCTATTCATTTTTAACTATTTATTTAAATTTTCATCACACTTCCAGACCGTGTATTTATATTCTCATTCTTATAACTGTACAAATTTATGGACCTATAAGAATGCCAGGTTTTATAGACTCAGGATGATTGGCACTTCATAACTGTGCCTAATATTAATATCAAGTGCCTGTTTATATGCTATGTAGATTCGAAATTATTATCTGTAGTTTATCTTGGGTTTGGAATTTTGTTTCTGTACTTGATTATTTCATTGCTTCATGTATGTCTAAAAAGTTAATAATTTCAACAGTTAAATAACTGATTTGAGTTTTTTGTCCATTCAAAACATTGGAACTGATGGTTCTTTCATTTTCAGCCGACTGAGAGGATCACTATTCTGTCTACCTACTATTACGGTGAGGATCAAACCACCCAAGATCCTATAAGTTTATGATGTGCTACATATTTCTTTTTCTTTTCATTTATTTCCATGAATCATGTGATGAAATTCACCATATCTTCCTGCCAATGGTTGAGATGCATAACTCTTTACAATGTTGCATTCAATATTTTGGCAGAGACAGTGAAAGTCTTCTGATTTTCTTTACACTTGCTATACAAGGCCCACTGATAGTGTCCATCTCCACTAGATATAAGTATATAACCCGAGCAGCTGGGGGCAAAATTTTCCGTGCAATTAACCAGATCACTAAAAAAAAAATTCTTTATCAAAGGATATGGAAGGGTTTTCGAGTAAAAGCGAGGGAATTTAGGTATTAGGTGAAGCCATTGGCTGCTACATGCTCTCTTGCTTTTCAAGATGAGGAAAGTTTGAAACTCTGGTAGAGTATGATGTTTATATGCAGGCACTTCGAAATTGTCTCAGGCAATACAGTGAACTCAAAACTCATAATCATCATCATTTAAACCCTTATCCCAACTAGTTGGGGTTGGATATCCAATGAACACAAACTAAACCGTACAAATTGTGGGCCCCAATTTAGATGGATCCAAGGTGTTCCATAACAGAAATGGTGGCTTTAATGGCCACTGCTGTTACCGTTACGGTACGGGCCGTTACGGCCTTTAAAAAAAAAACCTGTTTCAAGACCGTTACCAGGCCGTTACGGCCTTAAAAAAAAAAAAATTAAAAAAATATAAAAAAAAATATAAAAAAAACCCTGTTTCGAGACCGTTACGGGACCGTTACCAGGCCGTTACGAGCCGTTGCAGGCAATTGTTTCTTTAACGACCATCACTGCCATTTCAGCCCCATAACGTGTAACAGTTATGGCCATTACTGTTACGTAACAGCTGCTATGTAACTGTTTTTGTATACCATGGATGGATCTTAAACTGAAATTATGTTGATTTGTTTCCTCCCCCCCCTCCATCCATCCATCCATGTGCATTGCATGTCCTATATCTACCGGTATCTTATACTACAATTTATGACTGCACATTAGATTAGTACTTACAGTTTGTTCCACATCTTTGCCAACTCTGTATATCCAGTGATTGGGTTCCCAAGTTGAAAAGTATCGCACATTCCTTGCAGGGTTGCATTTGCCCTGCCTGTAACAGTCAGCATCCAGTTTCATGCATAGTTCTCAAACTTGGTGACTTGAAACTAGGTAATCCAAAATAAAAGGAAAAAAAAAAAAACAGGCCGAAACAACTCAACTTGCTGAGATATCAAGCTGAATCACTAGGAAACTTGCTCGTGAGTGTGACTTCCCAAATCAACAAGACCCATTGAGTGGGGTTGATGAGTTGGTCCAACTCGAAATGACTTGCCGTGACTCGATCGCAGTCACTTGCCAGGTCAAGTGTTTTTTCTTAAAAATAAAAAAGAGGCAAACGTCTATAACCAACACACCATGTATTGTCCATTTGTTTACGACCATTTACCCAAAACATAACTACTTTAAATATTTAATCTAATCTAAATACTTTTAATTTAATTATTAAATAACAACCTGAGTTGATAAAGATTCGGTCGAGGCTTTGCGTCAACCCAACTTGGCTGGACATTGAGTCAAGTTTTAAGTTTTTGAATTATGGTGGCGGCACATGGAAAAGCTTTCTTTGATGCGTAGCTATCTCCTCGGCAATGGTATCAAGTTGGTTAACTTGATCTTTCATCCTTGTTAGTCCAATGGACATGTTATCAAATTGATTAGCTATGCCATTCCTATGTCTATGATCGTTAGTTTTCTTCAGCAGATTAGTGTATGCAACTTGGAACTCTCATTTTGGATTCATCTGGTCCCTCATGCATCCTGAACAAGAGCCTTGGTGATTCTCACTGTTCACCTTGTGAGCTGTGTTTTTCGAGATGACTTAAATTTTTTATTAAAAGGGCAGAAGCTGCATAAAGAAACTAAAGCTACAATAATGGAAATAACACCTTTTGTTTTTCATATCCGGTCGAAAACGACCTGTGGGTAAATATGTCAGCAAAATGCAATGGAACAATGCCAGATCTGTTATAGTTGATGGTTGACCACAGAAAAAGACTATTTTACACCTGGTGTGGGAGAGGGTAGGGTTTTGGAGAAAGAGGAGAGGTTAGGGTTATGGTGGTTTTGGGGATTTGGTAGTGATAATATTGTCGGTTTTAAAAGATTTTTGCTAACCTAACCATGGTTAGTTTTTCTGTCTTCAAAAACAACGGTAGGGTGGTTTTTTTTTTTTTTTTACCATATTTGGAAAGCAGCAGGTGTTTTTTGGGAAATGCATAGGGAAGGGTGTTATTTGTCTTTGAGCTAAAAGAGAGGAGCCTATGTGGCAAGACCTCTTTTTCTTTTTACCTTTTTTTTTTTTTTTTTCCTTCTTAGGAAGATTGACTTAAATTTTATTAAAAGGGTAAAAACCACAAAAAGAAACTAAAGCTATTACAATAATGATGCCAATTACTATAAAAAGGCCTGGGGGTTGACATTGAAGGGGGGAACAAAACAGCCCGAAGATTGAAATGCCATCAGGAAGGTTGGTGAGGGTGGGTTCCAGTTCTGTAGGCAAATAAATGTATAGGTAGTAGGGTCTGTAATGTGATCGGTCAGTCCTCTGGGAAGTGCGACAGTACTTTATCCTATTTTTGGTTAATGCTAACAGATTCAAAGGTGGAGACATGCGAACATGAGAGATCAGTCCTCAAAAGAAGGCTTGCTGTATCTGCTATTGAAATTGAAAGACAGGTTAGTGTAGTTCATTTGCTTTTGATACCAGCAACTAAAAAGGAAAGAACCAAAAAAAAAAAAAAAAAAAAGCATTCTCCACAAATTATTATTATTTTCTTTTACTTTGCAGAGGATGAAGTGCCTGCCTTGACTCCATAAGCATTTCTCGAGCATGAACCAGTACGAGAAACTCACATGGAAATTTCAAGCATGAATCTGTAAGGCTACACATCCATGGTACCAAAGATAAATTTACACACCACCCACTGAAGCTTGAAGCAAAACAGAATTACATTCAAACAAAATAACTACCTAAGCAATCTGTATTACTCTCAACTGCATGCCAGTGAATCTATTGGTCCAAGTCTCTTGGACTCATCACCTTCGTTTTCCTCTCCTTTCCCGTTGTGTGCCAGATCTGAACTGTTCATTTGGTGAGGTTCACATGTGTTTGTGTGTCAGATATGGTAGATTTATCATTCTTATCCATTTTCACACATGCACGTGGCCCTCCTATGGAGTGGACCAGCCTGAGTTTTTGGCCGAGGCATGTTTGGGGTGAGACCCACCTGATGAATGAACCTGATATAATCTCAAATGTCGCTCTTGCTCTCTCAAGGTTTACATCTTCTTCCCTCCCTCTAATCATCAATTGGGACTTTTCAAGTAGTGGACCCTATAATGGATGCTGTGTTTCAGAAACTGCACCTGTCAACATCCTAGCCATTAATGTCCACTTCACAGTATTTACTGTTAAACTGTTCAACCTTTTCTATTTTCTAGTAAAGCTTTGAAGGCCACTGATGACATGGCTAGGATCATCCGATATTCATGTATTTCAGTCTATCTGCATTCCACAATAGGGCCAACTAAATGGACGGTCCTGAATGACAAGTCACCTTATCACATGTATTGTGGAGGGAGAGTTCTTCCAATTACCATTCTCCTTTTGAGATGTTTTCAAAGGATGCCTCAAGAGTGTGAGATGGAGGCCTTTCATGAGGTGGTACAAGCTATGGATGTGCCCTTGCCCAAAAATGAGTCCAGTGGGATGGGTGCTCTTGTATGGACAAGGAACGCTTGTATTTCCCATATGGATAACCAAAGGTTCAGTTTGAATGTACAAGTGACCCACTGGGAAAGTAAACCAGCCTGAATTTTCAGTTAGGGCATGTTTCACTGTGGGCCCAACTGATGAAATGACTTCATTTCTCACATGTTCACTAACTTCCACTTGTTGAGTGCCTCTGTATGGTAGGTTCGCAATAAGTGACTCACCTCTGAGGTAGGTTCAACAGTGAACTCATCTTGGCTAGAAAATGTGGTCCATTTAAGTATTCTAGAGGATATGGCTTATGCAAATGCAGAGAGGGAGGAGCACCTAGAATGGTTACAATAGTAGGCTGTCTGTCACCTTTTTTTTTTTTTTTTTTTTTTTTTTAATGCTGTGGCCCACCAGAGTTTTAGATATGCCTTGTTTTATTGAGCTGATGTCCGAGCATGAAACGTCACAACGGATGTGTGGAGTGTGGATGCGAGTTGCATGTAACCCTTGTTACATAGAGCCTGTAACCCAAAGCCCTGGCGGGGCTCGCCGTAACGTCACACTGTCCATCAGTGTTACACCAGAATGATGCAGATAGAAACCTAAGTGGGCCACACCACAAGCACAAGAAACAGTGGGGATTATACCCGTGATGGAAATCTTATTGGGGCTCACATGCCCACAGTTGAAACCTTGTTGTGGGCCCACAGAAGTTCTCGAGGATGATATGTACGTTTTCCCTGCATCCTGGTGGGAATCATCTCCGTAACAGATTTGATGGCATATAAAGATCATGGTGGGGCTCAGGAAGGTTTCAAATGATCAGCATTTCCATCTCCATTGTTTCCCATGGCGTGGCTCGAGTTTTACGTCTGCCTCATTGTTTTATTTTTTATTTTATTTTAAATCGCATCCTAGCATGATTTGGTGCGATTGATGGATGGAGTGTGAAGTGGACATTGCTGTAGGTCCACAGAACTTTGGGTTACACGGTCTCCATGTGATAGGGGTTGCACGCAAATTGTATCCTCATCAAAGTCATCATGGTGGGCCTCAAAAGAGCCTTTTGTTAGGCTACACGCAACCAGGAAGAAAGTGAGAGCGGGGTAACTGCATTGAAGGATTGAAATGACCAAAATGTCCTCAGTTTAAATGGCGAAACACAACTCTAAATTGAAAGTGTTCACTCCCTCTGACTAATTGCAGGGGTAAAATTGACTAAACCTCACATATGGTGGAGATGAGTCAGATATGGGTTAGAAACCTACCCAACCCGTGATCCGACTGCCCAGGTAGGTTATCAATTTGCTGGGCTAACCCAACCTAGTCCACAACTGAAAACAAACTAATATAAAAATGTAGAGACAGATATACCAGCACTAATGCACACTACGCGCCTCCAAACTGGGCTGGGCTTGGCTTTCGACTCATATTCCATGAGTAGGCCCATGTCTAGTTTATTAAGCTCGACCCCAATTACAATTGAGTGAGTTGAGTCTGGATTGGGCTTAATGAATTTTAAGTGGGTCCACTGTTTAACGGATCATTTTGAGCCAGAACACGTGGCCTGTTTAATAAACTGCTCTTTATTGGGCTGATCCTAAACCATTGCCACCCCAAGAGTGTGGTGCTTTGCTATGAAATATAAGTTTAGAAGTGGATTGCTGAGGTGTGCTATTACCGGCACACAATCTTCTTGAACCAAACATAGCTCCCGTCATGCTTATGTGGCATGCATGTGCAAGATCTGGGCCGTTCATCAGTTAGGGGCCATGGTCAATGCTATTAGTTTTAAAATGTTGCCTGTCTACTCATCAGGTGGGGCACAAATGTATCAAGATAAAGGGCACTCAGCAAGGGACTAACCTACGATTCATATTTAACATGCAATGGTGGCCCAACTGATGAATGGACTAGCATCATTTTCAGCAATCTCAAGTTCACCACGATGCCTGTCTGATGAATGTCCTGGATCTCACAATAGTGTAATGTCATCACTTTTGTTTTTGACACATCTTTTAGGAGTGGTTCCAAAATAGGAAAGTGTGGATAAAAGGGATTAAAAAAAAAAAAAAAAGAGAGTGCGGTTGCAAATAGCCATTCCTTTCCTCAGGGCTAGAAGAGTTAGATAGTCCGTAGATTCCGTTTGAATTGTTCTGCCCATTGTGGGTCCCATGCGAACGGAGGTACTATTCTATGATTTAAAATTAAGAGGGTGCCAAGATATAAGTATTGGATACTTGTGGGCCCATGATTTGGCGATGCAAAACTTTGATCTGATGGCCTCTTCCTAAAAAATAAAAAAATAAAAAATCTCAGATCAGGCTGTCCTAACCTAACTAAAACATATGTTTCCAATTATGACATCCATCTCTCTCTTTATAACAATCCATCCTACCTTGAGATGGACCCACATAGTATATCAAGGCCTGAGCCCAGACCAGGCCCATGGAAAGCTCGAACCCGCCCAAGGTTGATTATGTACATTCTGAGCCCAAGCCTATCCACCCACCTTTGTGCAATATCTGGGCTGTTCATTAGGTGTGCCCATCATGCATGATATATGAGTGACCTTGGAACCTAAATGGGCTGGGCTGGGTGAGGATGGAAGGCTCTTAGGCATAGCACGAGCTGAGCCTGATCTATATAATGGTTTCAATTTAAGCCAGGGTCCATCACTAGGGCCTGGTATTCCGGTTCAAGCCTGGCTGAGGTGGGCCATGCCTGATCCCACGGACCAGCCCAACCCAGTGACATCCCTACAAGGAGAGTTGCAACTCCTCTAGGCGAGACTTGTGCAGCTGAGGACCATGAGCCTGGCGACCTACTTTTTGTACAAAATCTGGGTTATTCATTAGGTACGCCGTATAGGCCAGTCCCACCACAATGAGGGGAAAAACATAAATATCAGACTGATCCAAAACTTTAGTGGGAATGTTTCTATGGTGATATCTCATTCGCGTTGTTTTTATTTTTTTATTTTTTATTATTATTATTTTAAAATAATAATAATAATTCTGCCCTTTGGTGTGGCTCACTTGAGTTCTTGATCAACCTGTTTTAAGGATCAGGTCTTAATATGAATTGTCCGAACCAATGGACAGAGTGAATATCACACAAACATCACAACAAGTCCCATAATTAATTTAAAACCCTTCTCATATCCTTAAATAATGTATATCTTTATAAATGCAAGAAACTAATTCCATGGAGTTTTTCTTCTTTTCTTTTTAATAAATCCCAAGATTCTTTGGTTACAGTAGAGATTATATTAATGGGTTTTGATAGGGTACCATACCACAGTATTGCAAAGTGGCTGGCTTGCAATGGTTTTATAAAGTGGCCGGCTTCCACACCATAGATTGCATCCTTTCAACAAATGCTTTAAGATAGCATGGTTAGCAAAGAATTCATAACATAAATGAAGATCATCAATATTTGGATAGCAAAGAAATTGAAGGATTCTAAAAATTAGATATTTTACTTTTTATTAGTTTGGATTCTCTGACATAAGAAAATAAGTAAATAATTATTGCCGAATTATTATATTTTCTCATGGAAAATGCTTATCCAAGCATAGGTTCAAACTCACAGAAGAACCGACAAGTAGGCGCCATGGTTGAGTGATCCAAACGGTCGATATATGGTGCTCATTTTAAGTGGCCCATGACCATAAAATCCCTCAGATCAGAAGAATCCTGACCCTTCTGTAGGTGGTCAGCAAAACATCCCAACAAAGAGTTAGGAAGAATGCAAGTATATCGGAATTGGACGGCTGAGATCATTCAACTTGAGGGAGATTTTGTGCATGGGCCATCTCCATTGAGGCCCATCAGGTTGGCTGTGTGATCAATGGACCATCAGTCTCAATTGTAGCATGTATCCATCTGAATCCTCCAGTAATCGGGCCTTGCATGAGATGACCAAACAAGTAACGTGGCACTACAGACTGGGGTTCTTTCTATCTACGGATTCCACGTGTCACCCTGAGACATCATCCAAACAGACAGCTAGGATCACGTGATGGACTGATGGGCAGAACAAAAGGGAGAAGAGATGTGTCATGTATGTGGATGATGTGGACTGTTCACACTCTAGAAAAGGCAAAGCATCTGAGAGTTGTTGGGGCTGTGGTGGCTGCTCTACTTGCGCACAACGCCTGCCGGTCACATGGGAAACACACCTTTTTTCTACTCCCATATATTATTGCTTACAGGTGTGGCCCATGTCTTGACGATCCAGACCGTTTATTTGACAGGCCCCTCTGAAAGATCATATGTATCCATCGAACTTTAATATATTCTTTCTCAATAGTTTATCTGTTAGATCTTCCATGGTGGGCCTTATCTGATCAATCGTCTAGATCATGAAAAGGCTGCTCCATTTGTTCCAACTTTGCATACATAACATTGGAAAGTGGCCGGCACGGTTTAGACAGTGTTTAAAATATAGTATTGAGAATGGCAGTCGAATAAAAATTTCAAAAGGATTAAAGTCGATAATTGATTGGAGAATCAAATCCATCCGTTGGTCCATCTGCAAATCTATTGGCTGTTATGATCAGGCCCACTTATAGACATGATAAGAGGTGCTTGCTTTTCGCCCATAGCGTGGGTTCAAAACTTTCCAAAAGTATTTCACAGCTCGTGTAACGTACTTGGACTACATTTTTAAATTCAGGGAGGAGACGGCTCTACTGGTGACCCGAACACCACGTAGTTCGTTGGTGTTTGAACGGCGGATTGTGGTGACCCCAACACCAGTAGTTTCTTGGTGTCCGGATGCCCGGGCCCATCTCGAACATTGCCACATGGTCCAATCAAATCCCACCATACTCCAACACAGCCGAGCTATAATGCAATCCAAGTCTCCTTAGAGAATGTTTGACTTTGACATATGAAATGCTATTTTAGCTAAACTCCATTTAGGGTCAGTTTGGACAGTGGGATTAGGTGGGATGGGATTCATGCCAATTCCATTCTATGTTTGGGAAGAATGGAAAAGCTTGGAATTACATTAAATGGAATTGCATTGGGTCCGTGCCAATTTCACTCAATGTTTGGGAAGTTGTGTAGGTCCCACCATGATGTGTGGACTATATCCACACCGTTCACCCATTTATCGAGATTATTTTAGAGCATGGGCTAAAAGATCAGGTAAATCTAAAGCTCAAGTGGATCCCACCATAGAAAGCAATGGGGATTGAATACTTACCATTGAAAACTTCTTTAGGGCTACATAAGTTTTAGATCTACCTCATTTTTAGGCCCATGCCATAAAATGAGGTTACAAAACAAATGAACGGTTTAGATATAACACATGTGTGTTATTCTAAGTAATTTCAAATGATGGTGGGTATATCCATTCAATGTGCCACCGTATCATCAACAAAGCATGGTATTAATTTTATCCCAGGGAAGCATGAGACAATCCCTGCAATGGGTAATAATTATGTTTTTTGAATCCCATCCCACCAATTTCCTTCTAATCCCACTACCCAAACTGTCCCTTAGCCTTGTTTGGGCAACGTGATTAGAAGGGATTGGATTCCAAAAAACATCATTATTACCCATGGCAGGGATTGTCCCCTGATTCCATGGGATTAGATTAATGCTCTGCTTTGTTGGTAATATGGTGGTACATTGAATGGATATACCTACCATCATTTGAAATTACCAAAATAACACACCTGTATTATATCTAAACCTTTCATTTGTTTTGTAACCTCATTTTATGGTATGGGCGAAAAATGAGGTAGATCCAAAACTTATGTGGCCCCAAAGAAGTTTTCAACGGTAAGTATTCAATCCCCGTTGCTTTCAGTGGTGGGTCCACTTGAGCTTTAGAATTACCTGATTTTTGGCCCATGCTTTAAAATAATCTCAAAAAATGGGTGGACGGTGTGGATATAGCCCACACATCAGGGTGGGACCTACACAACTTGCTAGCATTGAGTGAATTTGGCACGGGACCTAATGCAACTCCATCCGATCTAATTCCAAGCTTTTCCAAACATGGAGTGGAATTGGCACGGAACCAGATGAATCCAATCCCACCTAATCCCTTCTAATCCCGTTGCCCAAACAAGCCTTAAGTTCTTTATTTATGCCTAGTGGAAAATTCACAAGAATTTTAACACGTGGTCATGGGTTTAGATCATGAGTTCGAGTACTCATTGTAGTGAAATCTCACGATAGCATGAAAGCATGTCCAAGAAAAGAAATGACAAGAAGAAAAAGCAGCCAAACTCCCAATAAAATCTCGACGGATGCCACAAAAAGGATTCCATCCTTCAATTTGCCACGCCATGTATAAACCATGCCCCAAAAATCTCGACTGGAAGATCAAGCCCCAATGCACGGCCTTATACTCAATGAATGCATTTGGACCATGTTCTATTTCTCCTTTGACCCTTTTATTTTTAGGAAAAAATAAAAATAAAAATCGAAGGGTCAGGATAGTTTGATTGAGTACATTTTTGGGACATGGTGGATCCACACTGGGTCCCAATCAACCAATGGTCTGGATCACTCAACCATCAGCTTCTCTTGTACAAACAAAGATTTCCAACCATAGTATGCATAGCCTCATCTCAAGGACACTATAATTCCTTTAAAAAGGGTATTAGGCCACCTTTGGAACTTTACACTGCAGCAACGTCAGACCTAAATCTAAAACCATGATCACTTCAGGTACTTGCTATTGTGTGCACATGACAAAAGACACCGTTTTCTTTCTTTTTTTCTAATCAAGTATTAAAAGGGGTGCTGCGCTCATGTTGTACCAGCACCACCGCGACTTGTGGTGGTACCGGCCTGCCGTGAGGTCAACATCAATCTTCAATCAAATCTACCCCGTCCATCACGTTACAGTTATCAGGGTGATGTAAAAACGAATGCAATCTAAAATTGATATGTGCCACTACACAGGGAACTATGTAAATTTGCTCCTAAGACTTCTCAATTCACTTGATGTGACCCACCCGGGTTTTAGAATGGCCTGTTTTTTGTAGTGGTCCTTCGTACTAATGGGGTGCATGTGATGAATGGATTAGATAATATGTATAAGATATGGTGGTCCCGAAAACAGTGGGATGATTTTATTGGTTTTGAGCCCCTCCCAACCATTTCTGAGGAGGTGTTTGGCGCATTTTATTAGAAAGGATTAGGTGGGATGGGATTCAAAAATATAATTATTTCGTATGGAAGGGATTGTCTCATGTTTGTGCTTGACACCACTATGTCTGTAATACAGTAGTACATTGAGGGCCTGTTTGGCTGGGCAGATTAGATGGGATTTGAAAATGGATCCGAGATTGGCCAGGCATGCCAAATAGACACGGGATCCTGATCCCAGGATAATAGCAATCCTATGGATCTTAAGACAATCCACTGACATCATCATCATTACCTTTAAATCCCATCCAATCCACCCTAATCTCTTAAAAAATGACTGGGATGTGTTTGATTTGAGGGATTGAAAGGGATTGCAAGGTTTTATCCCATAATTGGTTGGGCATGCCAAATAGACCGGATATTGCAATCCCGGGATATAGCAATCCCATAGATCTTGCACCAATTCACTTACGTAACTATCATTACTTTGAAATATGTGTCATCCACTGTAATACCATCCAATCTGCCCGGCCAAAGTAGCCTTGAATGGATATACTCACTATCATTTGAAATTATCGAGAATAACATATATATGTTATATCCAAATTGTTCATCTCTTCTGTAACTTCATTTTATGACATGAGCCTAAAAATGAAGCAGATCCAAAACTTATGTGGCCCTAAAGAAGTTTTCAATGGTAGATATTCAATCCCCGCTTCTTTCTACGGTGGGTCCACTTGAGCTTGAGATCTACCTGATTTTTTGGCCCATGCTCTAAAATGATTTCAAAAAATGGGTGGATGGTGTGGATATAGCCAACACATCATGGAGGGACCTACACAACTTGCTAACATTGAGTAGAATTTGCACAGGACCAATGCAATACCATCTAATCTAATTCCAAGCTTTCCCAGTATTTGTAACTCCGTTTGAGTGGAATTGGCACGGGATCAAATGCAATTCAATCCCACCTAATCCCATCTAATACTATGCGCCAAACGCCCCCTTATGGTATGGACCATTTGAGTTTTTGGCCTCATCGTTTAACATAAAAGAATGTCTCTAATGAACGGACTGGATTGTATTCAAATATGACTTCGACCGCACGGCATCCGTGGCACCACCAAAAGTTAGTTGTGGCAGCGGTACCATACGAGCGCCCTTTATTAACATTTAACAATGGGATGAGAAGAATAAAAAGTTCAGAAAGCTAAAGAGGAGAAATGCTCACTTACAATTTGTTGTTCGTCCAACTAGTATTGTATGATCGAGGTTTGCTGCAATATATACTTACGGTTGTAGTCATTATTTCGGGTTCATGTTCTAGTGATCTAAACCGTTTAGCTGGTGACACTCACGGCTGATGAGGGATATGGCCAGATAACAAGTGTTAAAGTACACGGCCATATTCAAAGGAAAAGATTTAACTGATTAAATGCTTCTAATCTGTTTTTTTTTTTTTTTTTTTTTCTCCCCCTAAAAATGTCCCCTGCAGGGTGAGGCCCATCATATAAAGCGATTGGATCATTGAAACATGACCCAGATCTAACGGCTACGAACCGGATGTAGAAATGCAATCCAACCGGATGTATCGTGGGGAGATGTACAGAAGAACCAAATTACGGTAAAGCCATATGCCTACGATACATGTGGCCGAATGATGTACAAATAGGCTCTGCCCGTATACAGGCGGCTTGCTTAAAAATGGCGCCTATTAGAGAATCCTATCCATGCGATCTGTGGCCAACGGTGGAAATCAAAAGCAGTGAGTGTAAAATATAGTAACGGGATAAACTCTAGAAAGTAACGAATACGATTAAAACCTAAAAGCCATCTGTCATTGTGACCGTATTTGGGTGGTCCCGATAAATCCAACACCTGCGATGTTTCCGGGAGAGATGCTTTACCATAGTACGGTATAACGGGGTGGAGTTTAAAATCACACACCGTACTTTGCAGACATTTAAGTTGTCGATTTCGGGAGAGCATCTTGAGGTGGCAGCTAATTGGATCCGTCCAAAACTCATGTCCCATCTGGCTGGTTATTAAGATCGTTTTAACCATCTGATTAATGGACTTTTGCTGCTTGTCGCCATACAGCAATCGTTTCAGCCGTCGATTAATGTGTCCCCACCCGTACAGGCAAGAATGACAGGTCGGTATGACTTGCGAGGTACAGCTTGAATGGTCTGGATCATATGTACATGACCCCACTAATCCTACACGACCTAAACATGAAGGATGTTGGCAGTAATGGCTACAATCAAGGGCGATCCACCTCATGATGTCTTCAAATAGACAATCGGATTATTTACAATAATACTGAGAGAAACTTTGATACTCTAGCAGAGTGTGATAGATGATACGCAGCCACTTAGAAATTACACACGTTGCATAGATGTAAGTCAAACTAAACTGTCTAAATGATAGTTCCCCGCTTGGATATAGTGAAACTCGCTTATTTGATCATCCAACTACTGGATTGGTGTACATCTATTGGACGGTTTAAAAAAATCCAAAATTACTATTTCAACTTACAATTGTCTGGGAATCATAGGTTAGGATTATTCGAAAAATCCGATTTTTGAGACTGTGATAGTTACAGTGGATTTCGCAAATTAATCGGTTTAATTTAAGTTATACAAATGCTGAGTCTGCAATTTCTGTGCATGTGTATCAAGAGTCATGTGGTGCCAGAGTATCAAATAACTCCACTATTTATATTGGTTCGTCACTTTTGCTACTTTCTGAAGATGTGTGGTTCCATCCACCTTTCCCTACCAAACATGGCCATGAGCCAGCCCAAGTACATCTCTCTCTCTCTCTCTCAAAGAGGTTTCCATCACACGTGCCACCTGTGAAGTGTGTTGCACATCCGTGCGGTTCATAAGTTGGCCCGTGTGAAGATCGTGGTATGCGAAGTTAGGATGGTCCAATCAACAGGTGGGTCTCGACTCTGCGTTGAGTGTGAACGGCTGGGAAACTTTTCTTAGCCTTTTAACTCTTTTATGTACAGGTGTGGCCCACCTGATGAGTGACTTGGCCTGATTTTTCCTTGTCATGGTCTTCATGGTTGGGTTCACCTTATGTACTGTGTATATGTCTCACACGCTTTGCCAGGTCCGCGTGTACATGTGGAGAGGGCTAATCCACCACGCGTGTATAGAGGGAGGCAATCTACAGGCCGCCATATGAGATCCAAGTCGTCCATTGTTGGGTCCATCTTGTAGATGTGGATGATCATGGCAGTCTACTCGTGGTCCACGAGGTTAGAAGCAACGGAGGGGTTAAAAGACTTGGTTTAAGTTATTCATGACTCTGCATTTGTTTCTAACATTTTGGCCCACTTGCTGAGTTCATTCCTTGATTTTCAGCCAAGCAATTTACATGGTGGATGAACGGCTAGGATCTCTCTGTGTACCACGTGGGCACATGTGGTGAGTTGGGTTGTGTAGGGGGCCGCCGTGTACATAAGTATTTGGAATTAGCAAATCCTATTCTAACAGCAAGGGCCCACAGCTCGACCAATCCAACACCAAAAAAATAAAAAATAATAATCTCCCAGATTGTGGCCCACACGTATCCACTCTGTGTCGCTTGTGGGGCCCACGTGGATGCATGTTCGGCAATCATAACGGTCCAAAATAACAGCAAATGGTCATCTCAAACGTCCACTTGAAAACGGAACGGAACGGAACTGGTCATGGAATCAGATGTTCAATCATCAGGATTTTAGGCAATAGCCCACTCACAATAATCGAACATGCAGCCATGTGAAACCATCCAACGAAACATTTAATCTGGCATCGGCTTTATAGAAAGTGTCATATAATGTTAAATAACTACGTGTTCGAATGGATTGTGATGTGAATAGTTTCCTGATGGAATCGGAATCATATAAAACACTTGTTTTATGACCTGCGTGCATTAAATAAAATTATATATATATATATATATATATATATATATATATATATATATATATAAAACTTGATGGCCCACCGTGTTGTCTTTGTGCCATCCACTCCATTCATCAGGTGTGTCCCTTGATTCAAGGCGTTGGAGCAAAAAATCATCCCAATCAAAATTCAAGTGTGGTACAACACAGGAAATAATAGAGATGACCACAACACAGGGAACAAAAGAGATAGGACGCCAGCCATAGTTTTGTGTGGGGCCACGGTTTATGTATTTCATCCTGATCTAGAACTTAGAGGCCACACTCTCTGGACTTAGAGGTTTTAAGCGTAATTTACATTGTTCCCAGTGTCACGGCCCATATGATTTACTCTGATATTTTGGATATAAGGTGAATATGAGTTAGCTCACGTGATGGACGGAGTGGATGTCACACATTCAATATGGTGGGCCTTCTTGGAGCTTGGATGTTGTACGTGCTGCTGGCAATCCCGGTCCCGGTCTTTCCAGATGTACGTTGTCCTTTTTAGGCCCATGGTTTGCAAGGCCCTTCATGGTTTCACATTCCGGGACTGTTTGAATACCACTAAATAAGTTGTTTTTTCTATTTAATGCAGTAGTAGATAATTACAATAGTAGATAAGTGACTTATTTCAGATAAATAAGTTTGGTTTATGATTAGTTATAACTTTTTCACTTAAAAATATATAACAACTTTTATTAATATTTTCAATTTTTTTACTTTTCATAAGTTGTCAAAGAGAGGCGGCATAAGTAGAAACTAAGATAAGCTACTTGTGTAATGAGTAACTTATTTTAAGCAACTTAAGATCTAGATGCCCCATTAGAGTATAGGAAACTCCTGTTGTATGGGTCTGTACTTTTGAACAGATAAGCTGGCCCTTTGGACCCTGCCACTTTAAGATATTTGTATTATCTTAGTCAGCCCAGATCATTTTCATCCTATTTTGAGAGGAATATAAATCATTTCCCAAGTGGACCACCTCCTGCTGGCTCAGATTTCCCACAACAGTCCAAGTTGACACGTGTTTCCAGCACAAAGATGATGATGGAGGGGTGTGCCGTGTGCGTGGGGGCCTACTAGAAGCGGAGGCAATGAATTACAAGAGGATATATGAAAGTTGGGCCTCAGTCCATAGTCCATACCTGCTGTTTAACACGTCAAATGTCCCTGAGATGGTAAGATCCAAACCGTGGATCTACAAGTAGTGTATTTTTGTTCGCTATCTTGTAGGCAAACTTACTATACATGAGCGAGATCCAAACCACTCAGCAAGCTGATCCCATAGTTTTGATTCCTTTTCCCAAAACTCAAGCTGATATCATCACAGGTGGGCCAGGGGTGCACAAAAGAAATTTAACTAACGGACCATAGTGTTGTACATGGGGGGCCAGCATGATGTGTAGGTTCTAGATATTAATTTAAATAACAGATAGAGGTAAAAATGGTCACCTAATCTAGACCGCACGATCAGAACGGAAAAACGTAAGAGGGTCAGCAACTTGAGGAGTTGTGTTGATACTCTGGCTGGATATTACACTTGATACGTGGCATAAGTAACTCAAAATCATCTGGCTAAATTGTGGAGACGAATGTTTCTGAGTCACAAAATTAGAATGGCTGAACAAGCCTAACCTCTGATTTGTGGCACTTGTTTGGTTAAATAAAACCATAGGATATTTTTCATTTTAACCATCAAATAAATGTCCACCATTCTAACGGTCATATTATCAAACAAGCTCAATGTTGGGCTCGTGGTACACCGTACATGTAAATTGGAACACGTATTCTGAACGGTTTAATTTGAACGGCTTGAATGCCACTTATACAATTTTGAAGTAATTTCTAAGTGCCTGCGTATTATCTGTCAAACTCTGCCAGAGTATTAAAAATTTTCGCTGGAAATGTACATAACATTGGTATCGAGCTCTGCGGGTCCACCATGTTGTCCGTTCGACATCCGCTCCGTTCATCATGTGTGCTGCTCCATGCTAGGCACTGGAGCCAAAAATCACATCAGGTAGGCCACGCCATAGGGAACGATGGGAATGAGACAGGAACCATAGGATTGTGTGGGGCCACTGTAGTGTATCTTTCATCAAAACCAATCGTTATGTGTGATTCATCAGAAAATCAACCTTATTCAAAACACCGGTGGGCCACACCATCTTGCAATTAGAGATTTTCGGGGCAAATTGACATTGTTCACATTGGTGTAGCCCTTATGATTTATTTCATCGGTCTTATCTTTTTATCTACGGTAAACACAAGAGTTCCCAGCTGATGGAATGATCAGTCCCAATTGGAGCTGGTGTTTTACTCTCTGACTAAAAACAGGTGTTGCATACGATTCTCTCATGCGCCGTGTACCATTTCATTAATGCGAGACAGATGTCAACCAATGGAAGCGAGACGGACACTGGACGGATCGCCTGGCCTTATTGTTGGGTCCATCGAGTCCATCCACTGCTACGGACGGATAATGGCAGTAAATTGCCTGAGGACAGTCCGTCAGTCCGCCATTCGCCATTTGCCATGCGCATGAAATGGGGTGCGGCTTCGGTGAATCCCTGAAAGTGGGACCCAACGTGAGGTATGTGACTTACATCTCCATCTATACGTCTTGAAAGCTCATTATAAGGCGTGATCCAAAATATGAAGCAGATTCAAATCTTAGGTGGACCCCGCAACCAGAAATAGTGGTGATTGACCATTAATAACTTCCTGTGGGCCACAAAAGTCTTGGATCAAGCTGATATTTGTGTGGTCCCTTCATCCGGATCTTTGTGAAATTATCAACAGGTTGGATGGCAAATACATATAATCGTGGGTTGGCACTGTAGTCTCAGCAAAGTTCATAGAGAGTGACGTACATGCGGCTAGCAAAACTCCACGTATGTTTGTATTTCGGCTAGATCCTTGTGGTATAGTATCAACATTTTGAAAATTGTTGGAGACTCGCGTGTACATGATGAATGGCTCGGATCTTTAACACGTGTTCCACCTCTCGTTTGACGGGCCCTAGTTGAATCACGACTCAACTGGACGGTAGGGTACAACTTAAAAGTGGCAGGCTACAGAGAGAATGAAATAAATCCTTTCAAATGGTTAAAATAAGCCCTCTAAAAGGCTGGATGATATTGTGGTAGTTTGCCACTATCTTTTGCAGTGTATGGTCCCGATCATAGTTCAGCACTACAAAGGCACCAATCCAGACCGTCCAAAATAAAAGAGTTCATATTGGATGGACCTAGGCCTAAAAGTCATCTTGATGGAATGATACTAATTATCCAATCAATTTATAAAATGAATAATTAAACTAAAATGGTCAACATCCAAGAGCAAAATCAAATGGTTTAGATTGTCCAATCAAGCTCCATACCGAAATAGTTTCCTTCATACGCGGTTATGCCTACAGCTAACTTAATTAGTTCCACCGGGGAAATCTCAGGTGGGGCACGCCATAAGGAAGAGTTGACCCAATGTTAGTTGTCGATAGATTCACCATTTTTTGTGGGGTCCCTATTCATGTCTCAGTGGTAGAGTTTCAAAACAAGGTCAGGAGTTTAAGTAAGTTGTGTGAGTGGCTGTGTGAAAAAGAAAAACAAAAAACAAAATTGACCATGGGGAAGTTAAGATTACATCTAAAATATTTCTAAGAGTCACATGTATAACATGTGTGTCACTAGGCTAATAATCTATTGGGCACATGGCCCTCTAATGATATTTCAAAACAATCAAATTATCAACTGCATAACTAAAATTACTTGAGTAGGATGATTTGCATCGTCCAAACATTATCCATGTAAATCAATGGTTAAAGATTGTGGTTAATCACTCAGATGTGATTTTGTGCTTGTGGCCCGTCTGAGACTTGAAATTTCATCATTTTTGTCTAAAATATATATTTCAATGGGCTAATTACGACCATTGTGTCAAACATTACATGCCCACAGAAAGAATTGATATTAAAGTTGATTTAGTAATTAAATTCAAACCCATGTAAATATATTATGCATAGTTACTTTTGGATTATAAAAGATGTTGAATTTATGATGCCAAACACAATTAGAGAATTCCAAATCCAGGGGATTTTAAATCCTAGGTATTTCAAATCTCAAACAAGGCATTAGGCAGACCACACCACATGAATTTACATGTTGTAGGCAAAATTTTCACCTCGTTTTCTATGGTGAGCCACACCTCAGTTTTGGTTCAATACGATGTTTGGAATCAAGGCCTAAGATTTGGGCGGCCCACTTGATGGACGGGGTGGATCTCATCCACATGTAGTTGTCCATCCTCTTTAGCAAATAGCCATGCTCACGGGTGACTTCATGGGTACAGTCATGCAAGTATCTTCATTCCTTTATTGTGATAATTTGGATTTTGGTAGGACCCGTTTGGTCATCGAGGGATTCATTTATCAGTTTTTATGTTTCCGAGGTATGATAGAATAAGACTGGTATTTCTTGAAAAATGATGAAATTTTATTTAATTGATATACTAGTTCGTGGGAAACTGAAAAAAGTTTAAAACCATTGTAGTCTGCTGGGGCAAGATTAGATATAAAAAAAGACCGAGTAATGAAATTCATGGGGGATGTAAAAAGCAAAAGCAAAGACCTAACCATTCCGTAGCCCACCAGATCAACAGTCTCAATCACCATGAGCACAGACTTCATGGAACTTGGATGAGAGAGCTGCACGCGACGAGAAAAGAAGAATTACATGATCCTTGACCCAAGACGGTTCGTGGGAACCATGACTAGGGTTTTCAATGGATCAGACATAGACTTGGCCCGAACAGTTCGAAATCTGGGCTGATGATCCACAGGCCCAGCCCTACATGATTGTCGAGACCAAGATCTCATAGGTAACACCTTTGAGGGTAAAAAAGGTCTGTAACGTCCTTCAAACTAGATTTTTGGGAGATTGATTGATTCATTTCCGATGGACTTTTACATGCCAATGAAGAGGATGAGGCCCTGAATAATCATACTTGAAAACTGAATGGTATGCTTGCCCAATCCTGGTTAATTTGCCCCCATGCAACTCTTTTTTCCTATTTTTATAGTTAAGCTGGGATTGAATCTGCAGCCTCACAGTAGTAACGAGACAACTGTTGTGAAATAATGAACTATTCCAAAGTATTAGAACTTAATAAAAATATTAAGAGACATCTAATTCTACCCAAACTCCTAAACAACTCGTTGATAATCGAAGCAAAGACTTTGAACCATGAGATTGTTATTTGTTAACATCTAAAAGTTAAATTTTAAAAATTAAAATTTTAAAAAATAAATAAAAAAAAAGAGCAGAAGAAGAAGAAACTAAAAATATTTAATTCATAAAATGTTTGAATTTCGTGAAGTCTTTCAGAAACCAATAAAGTAGTAATTAATAGGCCATGGCATAAAGCTCGCTGCTGGCTTTCCAACTATATATCATATCCATGAAAGGAATAACCTGTCACAAACTTATATCCCTCTAAAGCATATTTGGACCATTTTTCCATGTCATGGCCTTCTTGGGCTTGAATTTTGCAATCGTGGCACTTCACTAACTCATCCAGTCATCCATATCCCATCCTGCATCATAATTTCTT
The DNA here is from genome assembly GCA_021015155.1 of Magnolia officinalis. Taxonomy (NCBI): domain Eukaryota; kingdom Viridiplantae; phylum Streptophyta; class Magnoliopsida; order Magnoliales; family Magnoliaceae; genus Magnolia; species Magnolia officinalis. The sequence continues at coordinate 2,460,082 of JAJHSJ010000004.1, forward strand.
TCATTCCATTGTCTTGCTTGATTACTAACTTGGTCTAATTATTAGGTTAGAGAATGCTAACGATGGACCCCACTTAGTGAATGGCATAGATCTGACATGCATGTTACAAATTAGCACCTGTAAGGAGAGAGCATGACTTGCATTCCATGTAAGATTGCTCAGATCTTCACAACTATTGATTTTACAGTGTATACAACAACAAAGTTTCAGGGGCCAACCACCTTGTTTATTTGACATCCTCTGTCAAATCAGATGCCATCCCTACCATTTGTGGGCAAAATTCTGCCAAATCCACAACTAAAGTGAGCTATGTAATAAGCAATGATGCCGATGGGATGCCAACCATAAGTTTATGTTTGGGCCTACCATGATATGTATCTTCTTGCTGGGATGAAAGGAAGATATAAAAATCAACCTGATCCAAATATTAAGTAAGCCATCCTGCACAAACTTAGAGGTTTTAGGCTTATTTTTACATTGTTACCGATGGTGTGGTGATCTGTTTTTTCCCCCCTCTCAGGTTGATCTCTCTGTACGGTGAACATAAGTGATCTCACCTGATGGATGGAGTGGATTTGACATATACAACATGGTGGGCCCCATAGAGATTGGATGTTTCGGGCATTGCCGGTAGACATTAAAATCATGCTTAAAACCACTAAACCCACACAGCAGTGTAGGCTGTGTAGCCCACCAGAATTTTAGATCAGCCTTTTCTTTTTATCTCTAATAATAACATGACAGGACACAGATGATGGAAAGAGAGAGTCTACAGGAGTACAAAATCGTTTGCTGGGCGGGACCCACTCGAGTCATAGGACCCGTTACATGTGCCCATTAACGAAGTGGCCCACCATGGGTGGACCGTGTGAATTGGACCGTCCTAATATCATCTTGCTCTGTTATGGTTTTAAAAAATGGCCTTTGGTTTGCTAGTTCTTTATCAAATCGTTTGAGATGTGGCCCACCAACTTTGCAGCTCACCACCGTATGATTCTAATCAATGATGGGATCACAGCAGGTGTTGGAGATTAAGGTTGGATCATGATCTAGAGTGATTCAATGGGCTCACACTCCTTTTCCTTTATGGAAAGTTCAGACAATTTGATGAAGCTACACGACCCATCATTGAACATCGATGAGAGCAAACGGACCAACATCAACGGGTCCTTTTCTAGGCCGCACGGAAGTTGTACACATTGCAACGGACGGCCCTACAAAACCTTAACTCCTTATCAACTACAGCCAGTTGTACCAGAACTTGTGGTACCTTACCATCTTAACCGCTAACAATCCGTTTCTGTAGGAAAAAATTGGCCCCACCGTTAAGATTACCGTTCTAGAAAAATAGGCTGATCTGATCACTAGGTGGGCAGCAACTATATGTTGAATCAGACCGTTGGTTGGTAATAAATTCTAACGGTTTGGCCTACCTGATGAGCGGATTGGAGTAATTTTTGTGTGAGCCGATCTTGATGGTGGCACCTAACGTTTTAACGGTACCGATTCATGGAACTTTGCGAAAATGATGGTACAGTACCGCAAGTGGTGTTATCTTGCCTTCCATCACCAAACCTACAGCTGGTTGAGCCGCGTAATTCCCAACTGTGAGTCGATGATCAATGATTCGAACCGATGATCCGATGGACCCCACTATTAGTGGCTGGTTCCTTAAAATCTCTCCCATTTGGAAGATCCTAACTTTTTTTTTTTTTTTTTTTTATGTGGACTTGTATTTTCTCCTTAACGGTGCTGCCACTAGTCACTAGGCCGGTGAATAATGGGCTGGGATCTTCCAAATCTGGAAGATTATCCAGGAATCCTACTCCAATTACGCAGTCATAAGATCAAACCGTACATAAATTCCCCAATGGGAATAGTTTACAGCGTGACAATGATGACGATAGGATGATCTCAACCATCAGATCATTGTCCATTCTTTTCAATTTTGCCATCTTTGGCTGATCCATCATCGTAGGATTGATTGCGCGTGCTGCAGGGCTCAAGGAGCACCAATTCGTGTGCTCCTATGATCAGGCGCGGATTGGGTACTAGCCCACTAGGACCTGGTTAGAGACGGACAGTCCTGTTAGAGGCCTAAGGGGCCATCATGGTGTATGTATTTTATCTACACTGTCCATTCATTTTTAAAGGTAATTTTAAGTTAAGGACCCAAAAAGGAGGCAGATCTAAGCTCAAATGGACCACACCACAGGAAGCAGTGGGGATTGAGCACCTAGTGTTGAAGACATTTTGCGAGTCACAGAAGTTTTTGATCAAGCTAACATTTATGTTCTCCCTTCATCCAAGTCTACGTGACATTATGAACAGGTTGGATGGCTGATAAACATCACGGTGGCCCTAGGAATGTTTCAATGGTGGGCATCATTGTCACCATGGCTTCCTATGGTGTAGTCCGCCTGAGCCTTAAACCTGTCTCCTTTTTAAGTTAAATCCTAAATGATCTATCAAAATGAATGGACGTGTGGATGAAGTACATATATTATGGTGGGCCCCACATAGCCCTTGACGGGACTATCCATCTCTAGCCAGTACCGGAGGGTAGTATCCAATCCGCGCACCCTGTGATCCACCCGTTTTTTGTTTATAACTCACGTGTGGCCATGCCCACGGCGCACATCCAACAGCTCCTGAATGACCCAACTCTCCAACCGTACATTCTCAGGCCCACCAACTGACGTTGTAGATGGTTTTCACATCCCATGATACGGGACCAGGGCAAATCTGGCATGTTCGCTTCAGGGAAATGCTAAGCTGCTGGACGCGATTGTCTGCTAAAGCATGTCTAGCCAAGGAAAGCTAAGTGAGGATTACCGTGATGTTTGTGAGAAATCAACCTCCTCCATCCGTTTTGACACGTCATGTTAGAACATGGGCATACAAAAGAGGCATATCCAAAACTCAAATGGTCCCCTCAATGGGAAAAGGTGGGTAGGAAAATGACAACAGTTGAAACCTACCTGGGTCTATCTTAATGTTTATATGCCATCCGCACCGTTTATGAAGTCATTGGCATGAATTGAAAATATTAGCTGACTCCCAAACTTCTATTGATGGAGATTCAATCCTCACTGTTAACTGTCATGCAGCTCACTTGAGTTTTGGACATGCCTCACTTTAGAGCCCCGCCCTAGCATGATCTGGAAAAGCTGATGGACGAGATGGATTTCTCCAAGGCCGCTTCTGTGGCGGATACTCGTGCCAACATAGTATACGCGTCCAAGATCAAAACCATTCGCTACTTAGCTGCGACCCCAGGAACAGCGATGTAGGGGTAACCTTTACCGTGGGCCCACCTCAATGTATTCATTGTATATCCAGGCCGTCCATACACTTCGCATGCTTATTTCATACCATGTTCATAAAAATGAAGTAGATAGAAATCTCAGGTGGACCACACCACACAAAACAGTGGTCAATGGACGCACACAACAAAAAGTTCCCAAGGTCTACCGTAATGTTTATTTGCCATCGGGTTCTTGAGGCGTATAGACCGCAGGTTTCAGCCAGCATGTTTATTCGCTGCAACGAAACCTTAATTTGCAAACCAGACCTAGGGTTGTACGGATAAACCTAAAAAGATCAAAATACCCCCTCCTTCTACAACTGCTTACCCTATCCGTCCAAGACTATTTTCGTATAAATAGCAGCTACCAAACCCTAAAAAGTCGTTTTTCCATTACTAGCTTTCCGCCCAGCGAAAATCCTAAAGGCGTGGTACGGACTCATCCGTTCGCCCTATTATTTCTTTGCCATCCAACCTGAGGCCCCACAGACGTGAATGAATGAAGGGAATATTGCAGGGCCTCAGGAAGTTTCCACGGTGAGCGCTCAATCACACATACTTGGATTTATCTATTTTTTGGATTGTAACTATGAAATGATCAGAAAAAATAAATGGATTGTCACGTCCCAAATTTTAGATGCCCAGCGCGCATCCTAGACCTAAGATCCATATTGCAACTCGTATACTAAGGTACTAAATCAATTTAGTATGTTTTCTCATATGTATTTATATGATTTTTATTTTTTTTAATATGAATTCTAGATTCCATCCAAACACAGTCACGTTCTATATATATATATATAGCCACCATACATTAAGCTCATCTATCTTAAATGTAGCTGAAGATCCATCCATTTGAATCTTATTCATATGTTTTAAATTAATGCTTAAATTAAATAATTATAATATCATGTCTGAAGCTCAAAATTATAAATCAATACCACCATCTCAAACAACATATAACAAATCAGAATTAATTGTATAAATATTAAGTGAGAACCAAGATGAATAGTTAAGATCAGTCCAAAGCGACCAATTCTTCTCATGTCAGGTAAGGCCACATGTCTCGTGAATTCTTTTCTGTCATTGCTACATCTTCCTATTTTTGAACTAATGGTTCAGCATCGGTCACATCTATATAATTTTTCATCAATAAAGGATAAGCTGACTAGGCTTAGTGAGAATTCCTAATATAATTCATCGCATCAAAATTAAAAATATAACAACACATAAAAGTATACAAATAGTCATCCAACAATATAAATGCAGGGAATGAATGTGTGCATAATGTCATGCAAATGCGTAAAAACATGAATGCATCAAGTGGGATAATTGTCCACTTACTTGAGTTGGATAATTGTCAACCCGGCTTCTACTAATTTGGTAAGCATGGGAAATGTTCGTATCTACCCCCTGGGTAGGCTTCCACTAATATGGTAGGCATTGGCAAGACGCTTATCTAATAACGATCTATCAGATACACCATCTAATGTGATCCCCCAAGAATTCAAGGATGTAGTGTGCATGCGAGAGATGAATGCACTATTATAGTCATACAGTTGTAAACAATGAATTACTTAAATCACACTGATATTTAACTTAGAGTCAACACAAGTTACATGTGAACTGATAACATCAACAACAGATAATTCTCAATCAATCAAATCAAATCACGAGTTCAACAATCATTAAATTAAGGAGTTTCTACTTAATCAAAATAAGGAAACATTAAAACAAACATCAGATTAAACATAATAGATATATCAAAACCAATCAAGCTACTTTAATTCTAGTGGAGAGGAAACATGTCGGGATCACTCATATATATTCAGTAATAATAATTATGTATAATATGTGGATTAGATGAAATTAGAAATCCACATTACAATCATATAAATGAAATTACTTACTGATTATATTAATTCACATGGTGGAGGCCATCTTTGATTGATCAATTTCCACAGTAGGGTCCACATGAGGGATCACACGTCATCCAATCGGACTCCTTCAGGCCCAACTCTTAACACATGGTTTGTAAGCATTGGATACTAATGTGGGACCACTAATTACATCAAAGTGGCCGCCTATAAACTAGTAGTATATAAAATGGTATGGACATGCACAATTTACTTTGCTATATTGTTTTAAGGGTTCATTAAACCATATTTCAAATTCCAAAATTAGACAAATATGTTTCAATTGTTTGTTGATCGAATTGACAACACCGTCAATTGAATCAACTCCAATCGATGGTATGTTAATTAAATCGACAACATATCGATCGAATTGACACGAATAAGAATTCGAATATTCAGTCTTTGAACAAATTTCGACTATGTGGATCGAATTAACACCAATCGAAAGTCTTTAGATGCGATTTGATTCTGATGAATCAAATTAAATTTGGAGATTTTCATTAATTTAATATTTACAATCCAATTATGCATGTTGGATAGATTCAAACTAATCATTGGCCCTCTCTTGATCAATTAAGAGAGTGAGAGTCTATTAATAAGCTAATCTAAACCACATATGGTTCATATCAATCAAAACTATATGATTTGATAATAGTGGATATCCGATAAGTGCAGGCGACTAGATGGTCAAATCAATACGATATTTTGGATATTAGTGTAGTTTGATCCCAAAAATTAGATAACTTGTCTATATTGGATCTTACACATCTAATAGGCTAACACGATATACAATGATTCATTATCTAGGATTTCCTCTAATTAGTGTGGCCCATTAGATGATCAAGTTGATATAAAATTTAGGGCCTGTTTGGCCGGGCGGATTGGAAGGGATTGGAAGTTAAATCCCGGGATTGGCCAGGCGTGCCAAACAGACTGGGTGATCTGATCCCGGGATGTAGCAATCCCATGGATCTTAAGACAATCCACTAACAACACCATCATTACCTTTAAATCTCATCCAATCCACCCTAATCCGTTCAAATTTTCCTGAGACATGTTTGGTTCGAGGGATTGGAAGGGATGAGAAGGTTTAATCCCAGGATTGGCCGGGCGTGCCAAACAGACTGGATATAGCAATCCCATGGATCTTAAGACAATCCACTGACAACACCATCATTGCCTTGAAATCCATGCCATCCACCCTAATATCCTTCAATCCCTTCGAATTCACCCGTCCAAACGGGCCCTTAGAGTTCTAACATGTTTAGACCTTAAAATTCAGATGATCGGTATGGATTTAATTACACAATTAAGATAGTCAAACACGATTCTCTACGCTAAGTCGTAAGAGCACTTGTGCAAAGAATTACATCTTTTCTCTAGATATCCTAAACACATTAATACAATGAACGTATAATTAATTCAAATTGTCTATTGTATAGATCGGATAAAAATAACTTACATAACCAAAAATAAAAGTAGAACGATCGATTCACCGTCGATCAGTACGGTCTATTGGATGATCAGATCGGCCTGGTCCTGAGGTCTTCGCATATTTTGACCTCGAAAAGCCCATGGATTGAACCGACCATTATCCATATGACAAGAACCAATTCCTTGCGTAAAAGCCAAAAGCCATGCACATAAATTTGGATATTTTTACATAAATTATATATGTGCACACGATGGACAAATGGCTAATCTAAGTTGTTCATCACGCATATCTACGTGTATATACTTGAATTACAAGAAAAATGAGAAAAAAAATGGATTGCCATCACCTACATAATTAGCTTGGCTTAGGGTTAATTTCCTCCTCTCTCTCTCTCTCTCTCTCTCTCTCTCTCTCTCTCTCTCTCTCTCTCTCTCACTTTTAGTGCATATGTTTATTTTTCTATTGTTTCTTTTGAATCAAGTATGAATCTCTCTCACGTTTCTTCCTTTAAAAAGGAGAAATTGTCATAAAAGAGAGAGATACCGGAGAGATTAGAGATATGTAAGAGATAAGAGGGAGATAATAGAGAATCCACTGTTCTCTTTCACAATTCTAATTTAAAAATCAAAATTTAAACTTTGAATTTTTTTTTTAAAAAAAAAAAAAAAAACTAATCATTACATGGACCATGTAGATAAAACATAAACATCATAATGGGGCCCACAGAGCACTATGCAATAGCCATGTCGCTACTGGCAACGTCAGTAGTCAATCGATACCGAAGAGATTAGAGATATGTAAGAGATAAGAGGGAGATAATAGAGAATCCACTGTTCTCTTTCACAATTCTAATTTTAAAAAAAAAAAAAACAAAACAAAAAAAAAAAGCCTAATCATTACATGGATCATGTAGATAAAACATATACATCATAGTGGGGCCCACAGAGCACTATGCAATAGCCATGTTGCTACTGGCAGCGTCAGTAGTCAATCCACATCTAGGAAACCCATAACAAAGGCACCACCTTGGGTACAGTGTTGAATGAGGCAGATCCAAAGCTCGACCACATAAACCAATGGAGAATGAACACCTATAATTGAAAACTTATTACAGGCCATATAAGTATTGGATCAAGATGATTTTTTTTTTATTATTATTTTTTTTATTTTTTTTTTGGGTTAGCTTGTTAGTACACACCCATGTCAGTACACACACTCCATGTTAGTCACCCCCACTAGGGATCGATACCAAGACCTCAAGTGTTGAAACAAGGTATCTCCACTCAGTATGCCAGTTGAGCTATGGATCTGGGTGTTATTGGATCAAGATGATATTTGTGTTTTCCCTTCATACATATCTTTGCAACTTTATAAATAGATCAGATGGCAAATAAACATCATAGTGGGCCCTAGGAAGGTTTCAGCGATCGGTGTCATTGTCCCCTCAGCTTTTTGTGGTGTGGTCCACTTTAGCTTTGGGTTAGCCTCTATTTTTTCTCATGCTCTAGAATGATGTGGCGGCATAGATGGACGTGGTGGATATAACACATACATCCTCGGAGGTGCAAAGAACTTTGCCACGTCTACAAAGCCTCTACACAATTACTCCCTTGACGCAATTACTCTCGTAAGCTTGGACTCGAAGTAAGAAAAAGGTAGGGTTGTCATTAAAAAAAAGTATAGAGTTGCCATTTAAAATAATATTATAGCATTCCATATTAAGTTTTAAGTCAAAAGAGAAAAGCTTAAAGTTATATCCATATTTTCAGTGGAAAATTCAATTAATCACTTCAATTTCTTTTATCTACCAAACTATCTGAATTTGTAAAAAATCATTGAAAAAAAAGTCCTTTTCAACCATACATGCTAAATTTAAGTTTTACCAAATAGTCCTAAGTCTCATCCCAACGGGATGCACAACATTACAAGCTGGATTGTAGACTGTTGGTCTATTTTTCCACTCATACAATTTTGTGGTACCTCTCACATATGCGGCAGCTTTATCTTTGGAAAAAGGCGATGACCAAACAAGATTGACAGCGTGGATCTCCCACACATAAGCATTCCTACATGAGTAACGTCAAATGAGCTATTTTTACAGCATCAAAATCGAAGCAAAGCAAAAGACTTTGGTTGAGTGTGATGGATGAGATTACTTAGAAATTGCATATATCGAATAAAAAGATTTGAAGTAACTGTCTAAAGCATGCTTCCTAGTTTAGATATTTCAAAAAACCAAAGCTAAAGAATATTTTTATGATATGACCATCAGATTCTTCAACATTCAAGGGACGCTTGAAAATGAAAATATCTCATGGGTTTTTTTTTTTTTTCCATCAACAAACTTGTGCCGTAAACTTAAGGTTATAACCATTCAAAACAAACTGAATTTTAAGGTAATGGCTTAATGGCTGTTTGGATAGGAGTAAATGGAGGTAAATAAGTGTGATGGAAAGTACATGATGGTAGGTGATAATTGGGGTGTGTTAGGATGTGAGTAAATGCATGTGAATGGAATGAAATGTGCATGTAAATGAAATATTCTTTAGTGGAAAGGATTTAAAAGTAAACTGGGTAATATGCCTTTTTGAGCTTCATTGATTAGTCCCATGTGTGAATAAAAGCGCTGCAGTGCATATGTCCATCATACATGTCATGTCAATGATATTTCAAAATAATCGAATGATCCGTTACATCACTAAAATCACACTAAAAGAATGATCCAAGCCTATTAAAGGATGACTATATAAATTGTTAGTTAAAAAAGTTTCCAAATTATTTATTTGTGATTCTTATATTTGTGGCTTATTTGAGCCTTGAGATTCTCTCTCTCTTTTATAATTGAAGTATATATTTTAAATTGTTTTATAATCATCCTATTAAATATTGCATATGTAAACTAAATTGATATATTAAAGACGACTTCGGATGCCATATATATAGAGAGAGAGAGAGTAAAGCTCACACAGAACTAGTTGGACAGTGAGTTTTGGTCCAACTAGCTGGGCATTTAATTAAAAAACTCCCCTTTTATACAATGCATACACATATATTGAAAGATTTTAGAATGCATGTCATAGTTAGGTAGAGTGGCATATTTGCTAAGATCTAAGCCATTCATCAGTTAGGATCCACCAAGGAGAACTTATATAGGGACAAAATTCAGATCCATTCATCTTTCAAGTAGGCCACGCCAACGTAAATAGTTTGGAAGGTGAACTTTTCTTTATCAACTATTTTCAGTTGTGTGGTCTACCCGAAGCATGGATAGGCCTGAAATTTGAGCCCTAGGTGTAAAGTGAGATGACCCATCAAATGTTCAGGTAGATTTAAAATTAACACCATAGTCGGCCTACCTGAAGGGGCCACTCTTTTTCAAAGCTGCATTTAAATCACTCGTGGATAGACATTACGAAGATTAATTACCAAAACAACGGACCCGAAATTCCCGTAAAAGCGTGCAAGGACACTGGGTGGGCCCCACCGATATGTTTGTGTGAAATCTATCCCATCCATCCTTTTTGAAAGATAATTTTAGGATGTGCGACCAAAAAATAGATGTATTAAGCACTCAATTGGGCCACACGAGAGGAAATAGTTGTTATTCAGTGAGCACCGTTGAAACATTTTTATGGCCATAAATTTCTGTATCAGGCTATAATTTTAGTGTTTTCACTTCATCTAATTTGGAATGACCTTATAAAGGGTTTGAATTGCATATAAATATCAAGGTGGGGTCCAAGAAGGTTTCAACTGTGGGAATTTCTTTCCCAAATTTCCCCTCTCGTGTGACCCCTTAGTCTTGTACCCACCTCATTTTTGGTATAACCTCCTAAAATGTGTTCGCAAAACGGATGGACGGAATAAATTTCTCACATGCATTGCCTTGGGCCCACCGAGCATCCTTGCGCAGGAACTTCCTGCAAAAGGCTTTCACAGGAAATCCTCGTCGACAACGCCACCTCTATGCCAGCATTACGAGCATTAATTACGCCAAATGGTAATATGTTGGGAATAGGTACCACACGCACTCCCACCTTAGATTTTTTTCATGGGCTCACTCTTAAATGTATGTAAGATCCACTCCGACCATTAAACATGTAATCTAGTGATAGGCTCAAACCAATGAAATTAGGCTAATCAATGGTTCAGATTGGCTACACCAATAGGAACAATTAGGAGAGAGACATCCGCTCTTATTTTTTTCAGGGCCCATCGTAAAAAAACTATGAAATCCGTTCCAGCTATTAGATATCACACCAAAATTAAGCCTGAGTCCCAAAAATGAAGTCCATATATGATTCATGTGAGCCACACTGATGAAAATAGTTTAGAGGGTGAACCTTTCGATATACAGTGTTTCTAATCATGTGATTCACCTGAAATAGGGATGGGAATGAAATTTGAGACCTTGATCCAACATGGGGTGACATACCTAATGGACTGGACGGGGTTGATTTTACATTAACGCAATGATGGGCCCACTCAAGCTGTGGGCCCTTTTTCATGCCAAAATGTAATTAGTCTACCAGGGAAGCATTTACTTACATTAATTATGAGAGTTTTTTTTTCATTAAATGTAGAATGGACTACACACTTAATATAAATTTGGACCACCCAACTAAAATCAGATCTGTACATTAGATAAATTACATTATCAACTCCTTAGGGGCAAAAAAATAAAAATGATGATCTTATGATTAAACATGTCAAATATTTATGAAAATAATGGGTTGTTAATAAAATAGTCCAATGATCTAGATTTAACATGCACACTTGTACTTTTCTTAAAAGTGTAGTTTCTTAGTTTCTAGCATATAAGTTCTCCTTAGTGGATCCTAACTGATGAATGGCTTAGATCTTAACACATATGTCACTTTACATAACTATGACATGCATTCTAAAATTCCTCAATACAGATGTATGCATTGTATAAAAGGGCGTTTTTTTTTTTCATGAAATGCCCAGCTAGTTGGACCAAAACTCACGGTCCAACTAGTTGTGTGTGAGAATTTTTCATATATATATATATATATATTATATATATATATGTATGTATATATATATATATATATATATATATATATATATGTATGTATGTATGTATGTATGTATGTATGTATGTATATGTAAACGCGCTCACCTGTGAACCAGTTCGTACGTACTACGTACGAACTTTTTTGAGAACCTATCATTCGTGATGTGGATCCAAAATCTGAACCATTCATGTGAAGCAGCACCTAGTGAAACCCCCCAAGACCAAGTTTTACTTTTATCTAAAACTTTTATACATACAGTACATAGCAAAGAGAAATTAAAATCAAAGAAAGAACCTGTTTACATTATTCATGGTCCACCAAAGTTTCGGATCAAAGTAAAAATTCGTAATATGGGGTTTCATGAGGTTCTGCTTCATGTGGACCGTTCAGATTTGCGAGATTCATCACATATGATGGGTTCTCAAAAAAGTTCGTACGTAGTACGTACGAACTGGTTCGCAGGTGAACGATTTCCTATATATATATATTCTTAGAGCTTGTTTGAGAGAGTGGATTTGGAACACCTAGGATTTAAAACCCCCTGGATTTGAAATCCTCTTAGTTTGTTTAGCACCCTGGATTGTGAATCAACTTTAATCCAAAATTATATTTACAGGGGTTTGAATTTAATTACTAAATCAACTTTAATATCTCTAATTAGTGAGATATATAATTTCCAACACAATGGTTGTGATAAGCCCGCTGAAATATATGCTTTGCCCGAAAAAGATGAAATTTCATGCCTCGGATGGGCCACAAGAACAAGATCATGTCTAAGTAACTAACCAACTATTTTTAATCGCTGATTAACATGAACAATGTTTGGATGGTACTGATTTACATGGACAATGTTTGGATGGCGCTGATCATCATTAGTGGGTCATGTGCCTAATAGAATGATAGTATAGTGACACACATGTTACACCTGCAACTATTGAAATGATTTTAAGTGTAATCCAAGCTCTCATAGTGGATTTTAAACCCTCTCAAAGAGTGGATTCAAAACCCCAGTTACTTTATGCTACCAAACAACTTGGGGATTTGAAACCCCCTCAAATCTCCTCCAATTCATGGTGTTAAACGACCCCTTATGAATATATTGAAAATTTTAAATACATATTGTTACTGACAAAATCTGGGCTACCCTCCGCTCGAATCTTCCAACTCCGAGCTGCGTATGAACCCCGAACCTGCACAACACTGGTGAGCAAAGGAGACCCTGACATGCTCAGGGGACCCTCCGATGCCTAAGTCAGGTCAAGGGAATCTGGGTCTAAGTTGAAGTGTAGAGGGAGGGTGCGAGATATTGCGTACCTGCTTCCTCATCGTAGGATGTTATTTATACCCCCTCGCCTAAGATGGACATATCCGCATAACTCAGCCATCTTGGGGCATGATGGGCATGTCCACTTAACTCGGCGCATCTTAGGGCATTTGCCTCATCCTGCGGGTGATTCGGCTACCCAGTCGTTGTGTAGTCATGCAGACGTGGGTGGCTGAGTAACCGTCGCTAATCATATGGTAGTGGGACACCTCATGGTCTTTCTCGTTAGTAGATCACTCCGAGCCGATTGTCTCGGCCTCGGATCATTCCAGGATCCCACTCTGAATCCCGAGTCGACATCCCCGGCCCCAGATCATTTCGATTAGGACCTCGGAGCAGAAACGTAAATGATGTCGAATTAGAAGTCCATCCCTCGACTATCCTCATAACTCTAAGCTTAGTTGTCACGCCCCAAACTCGGAAAACGGGCTCACAAAATTCTCGATCGCCGAATCCAGTGCCGACAGCCTCCGCAGTACCCCATTCTCAGCTCCCAGCGCCCATACGCCAGATTCCAATCCTGGGATCCTACAATAAGGATTTTCAGTATGATTTTTTTTTTTGTTGTAATGGAGCATAACCATAAGCATAACCAATTTACAAACAACAACACCACATATCCACTATAACAAAAACTTTGAGTACAATGCAGAAAGGGAAATACAATATGAAGATATCAAAGAAAACTCCAAAAGCTCCTGAAGACTGCTGCACGCTCCGAGCTCAACGCTGCTGTAACTTAACGCCACCTGCACTCATCTATCGTGCATAAGCTTACAAAAGCTTAAAGGGTGGTGAAAGTGTGTGTAAGGCAAGTGCCAAGTATACAATATCAGAGTAATGCCGAAATGTGCGGTAAGTCCATGAATGCTATCAGTTATAATAAAGCTATGTGATGTAAGGCATGAATGCTATCGGCCATACCAAGGTCATGCGATGCAAGGCCTATGTAGCCAAATGTCATATAAGAGATGCAAAGCAAGCGTGCCAGTACTCATCAAGTACACATATCAGTACAGTTCCTCTCTGGATATCACCGGGGTCTAATACACCTCACACTGACTGCCTCCTCCTGTTCACTCCCCAAGTATAGGGTTGTGATGTAGTAATAAACTCGGTAAGACCGAGGTCGAATCCACAGGGACTGAAACCTGTACGTGATCTGAAAGTAACCAGAACTAGAACTAGAATAAGATGAAATATAAACCGAGTGAATAAGTGGGAATAATATTTAAAACTTTAGAAAATTCAAAGGTAGGAAACTAGGGATTCAAAGGATCCACTTATAGAGATCAGGGAGATCTTATGCCTGCTTCAAAAAATCATGGAAATTAAACTGAACTGACGTTGATATAGTTTTCAAGAGATGAAAGATATATGAATTAGAATGGATTCCATCACCAAACCATGCCCAGGAGGCAAAGCAAACAACAAAATTAATCTAATTACCAATCAATCAATTATATCATGAAGGTTAGGAAGGGTACCGACATCCAACCATGCCCAGGAGACGATGGTGAACAACAGGGCTTCCTGACGTCAGATACATAAAAAGGAAAGGAAATATTCAAAGCCATCGCAGACCCATTGTAATTTCAGTCATAACAGACCATTAAAGACTAAAAACATTCCCTTAATTAAACTATAATCAAGGTCGTTCATAAATTAAAAATTAATTCAATGGCACAACGTAAAACCTCCCATCACACCACAAGCTTCACCCCTTAGCCCTAGCTAAGGGGTTTAGCCCAACATGGGTAGGCTAATCTCCATAGACTCCATTGAAAATAAAATAGAAAAAGAAATAGAAAGAAAAATTAAAATTCCAAATACTCCTTTCTCTCCTTCCCTGTTCACGTCCAAGCTCCAGCCCCTGCCTCCACGTCCAGCAAAAGATCCTTCCTCTCTCTCTCTCTTCTTCTCTTTTATAGTTGCTGATGGAGGTTGGCAGAGATGTGGAGAGGTGCGGACGCTGCAGAATCCGTAATGGAGTCGGCTGCGGAGATTTTCCGCACTGTGTGTACAGCTGGAGTCGTTGTAGAACTCCTTTACACGACAGAATAGGGGCCTCTTAACTCCACTTTTTCTTGCATCTCGTCCAAAACTGCAACGTCCCTGGGGGATTTTTTTGATCGTTTACACATTGAACGGTTCGGATTACTAATCCGAACGTGATCGTGATCACAAAACCGACCCACAGTGGCCGGTTTTCTCGGACGTGCGAAACAGAGCTTGCGGGCTCTCTTCGCTGCCGCGCTGGTGGGGTCCACTTCTTCTTGATTTGAGAAATCCATTCCGTCCACCGCATTCTGCTCGAAAAACCATTCAGGTATGCATGTTTTTAGATAAGATTTGGTGTGGTCCACCGAAGTTCCTAATCTACCATTTGAACAGCGTTTGATCAATATTCCTCTGCGTGTGTATGCATGGGTTTGAAAAATACCCCCTTGTACGGTCGGTTCTGCCTGCTGGAACTAATGGATGGTCCGAATCATCCAAATGCATGATGATGATGGCCCACCAAGAACTGAACGCAGCTCCCTGACGTGAAACGACGGGTTTCCGAATTCACACGGGTCAGCGACTGCTGACCGTCTTTGTAGGTCCAGTGCACCTCATGTGCACGTGAGGTGTACACATGCACATTCCGTGAATTGGGTTCCACCTTGATGTTATGAGAAATCCCCTCCGTCCATCTGTTCTTCAGCTTATTTAATGAGTTGAGACCACAATTGAAGTAGATTCAGATATCAGGTGGGCCCCAAATCGAGAATTTATGGGCTGATCTGTCCGTTGTGCCACTTTTCGAGAGATCCAATGGCTGAAATTTGATTTGTACAGTTAATTTATGGTCTTCAGGCCATATGTGAAGTCTCGTGTCAATCGGATGGCGGGAACCCTGTGATCTTGCATTCTGGACGTCCTTTGGGCCTCTTCCGCAGCGATCCGGGAGCTGAAATTCAACATGTACGGTTCATTTATGGTCCTCAGGCCCTGTATGAAATTTCGAGCCGAATGTATGGTGAGAATTCCATGATCTTGCATTCTGGATCAATTTCAGGCCTCTTTAACGTGAACAGCTTGATTTTCTCGAATCTCTGGCATGTAGATCAAGTGATCTTGGTCCCCTGGGGTCTCGTCCATTGGTTTGGTGAATTCTGAGCGTAAATCCATGCTTTTAGCGTCCTATTTCAATCCAAGTTCGTAAATACGCCCTGCATCACAAACACGCCTAAATTAGACCATTAAACAGTACAATGTTCATAACTCTAGGAAATAACTGGGGTCTAATATACAATATTTGACCCTCAACACCTCCCTAGCTGTATAGTCAAGCAAGTGGAAGAGACTACACTATCCGCCTGGCCAGTAGTCTGCCAATACCTACCCGGCTCGTCGATAACGGACACATTTGCGAGCTGGTCAAACTCAGCCTAGCTTATAGCCCCCTCACTCAGGCGGATAAGGCCACACCCCCTTTCCAACCGACCACGATATAGTGGGAGACGCGACCTACTAGTATTCGGCACTCGATCGCTCGTGTATCCACTCGGTCTAGACGTTGGAACATCCCCTGGTACCAAAAAGATCTGGGACTTTCACCCAAGGACATCTTAAGTGCCCACAGTGCTAGAACAAAGTATTTCTGGTA
This sequence comes from Magnolia officinalis, assembly GCA_021015155.1. NCBI lineage: Eukaryota > Viridiplantae > Streptophyta > Magnoliopsida > Magnoliales > Magnoliaceae > Magnolia > Magnolia officinalis. The sequence goes on from JAJHSJ010000004.1 coordinate 2,476,755, forward strand.
TCCGATGCGGCCAACCACGATGTGCCTGTGGAGTCACGGCCCTAATGTCGCTAGGGCGTGCAGTGATCAAGTCACACATATGCGAGATGCATGAGTCACACCGTACAATCATGCAGCAATCTCACGCGTACCACGCGATCATGTGGGGCACTCCATCTCATAAGGAGTCCCGTAAATGTCTTAGCCCAACGGCTTATGCTATGATCAAACATTCCTCATATCAAGCATACATATGATGCGTATGCGTATAAATCATGGAAGTGCACTAAGCATGTTATAAAGTGGTGGACTATCAACAAGTATGGGCGTACTAATGAGCCCTAGGGAGAGTATAATGCGGACATTAAACCAACATTATTCTTACAATGTGGACGTCAAACCAACATTGCTCCCAAGGCATGACCTGTCATCAAACATTATCACACACACAATGGAGAAATCACTCATTGCAATGGACCCTAAGGACATCCGGTTGGGCCTCGACCCATGGGCCTTAGATACATCATATGGGCCGCATCATATGGGCCTTTTATAAATCAAGTGGGCCTCATCAAAGGGGCCTTATGTACATTGCAATGGGCCATATCCCATGGGCCTTTGAATACATCACAATGGGCCTTGTAACATAGGTCTCATATATATCAAATGGGCCTCAACAACGGGCCACAAATACATCGAATGGGCCTAATCACACGGGCCTTATATGTGTCAAATGGGTCTAATCTCATGGGCCTTATATATACACCAAGGTGGGCCTTAAAAATGACCACAAATACATACATACATATATATGAATCGTGTCAAAGGATCAACCGATCCTTACTTCAAATAATAGTAGTGGAACCCACTTGAACCCCATATCTGACTCATTCTTTAGTTCATACTATAAAATGAGCTTCTAAAATGGATGGACAGGTTGGATACAACACATGCATCATGGTAGGGCCCATAAGCCCACCATCATATACATATATATGGAAAAGGGTACAATGCGCTGGAGTTGATTTTTAACGTCCCATGAGGTCGAGCTGTGTGGGTCCCACCGTGATGTGTTTCGAACATCAACCCCATCAGCCAGATGCACCATTCCAACCTAAGCCTAGGTCTCAAAAATCAAGTCGATATGTGACTTGTGCAGGCCACACCACATGCAGCAGTGGAGAGGGCCGTGCACCGTTTCAAACATTCATAACCATTTTGAGGGCCCACAGAGATGTGGTTTTGCAAATCCAACCCATCCATTATGGGTGTCCCACTTGCATGAGGGTTCAGCCCAAGTTTCAGGCGCATGCAAAAACTCCAGGTGGGACCCACCGTCCACTGGACGGTGTGCATAAACACAAACATCACCGTGGGCTCCACCGTAAATACAACACATACATTACAGTGGGCTCCCACCGTCCTCCTTGACGGTGGGGATAAGACACATATATCACTGTGGGCTCCCACGTGGGGCCCACCATAGCATTTATTTTACATCCAAACTGTTGATAGGGTCGCATAGACCTGGGTGAATAGGGAAAATAAATATCAGATTGATTCAAAACTTCCGTGGGCCCAAAAAAAGAGTTTCAATGGTAGAGTTCAATCACCGCTGTTTCGTGTGGTGTGGGCCACCTGAGATCTGGATCAAGCTGATTTTCGGAGGGGACCCACCTCAGGGGGTGGTCCACCTCATGGACGGTGTGGATACAAAATATACATCATAGTGGGGCCCACGGCTGGAGCCGTGGGTCCCTGCTCATTCACGCCAGGACGCCAGGTGTCCTCTCTGTCAGAGACAGCAGCAGCACGCTGCTATTATTTTTTTTAATTTTTTTTTAAAATTTCTTTAATTATAAGGTTTTTCACATGTGGGACCCGCTTCAGCCAAATCCACCCCGTATACTGATTTTCATGGCCTGAGATGGACCCAACAAGTCCAATATCGGATATTTTTCAGCGTGTAGAAGAATTTAAGTGCATTTAAACAGTGAAAATCACTGATTTCAAGGGTTTGGCCCACTAGAAAGTTGGATCAGTTTCTCTTTTTGTCTCAACGCCTAAAATGATATGGGTAAAAGGATGGACGGTGTGGATTAAGTCCAATCATCAAGGTGGGGCCTATACAAGTGGCCCACCCCAAAATGCCTTAAACCAAGTTGATATTTGTTTTCATGTCCAGCGTCCAAGGGACACTCGACGTTCTGGCGCATGGAATGTCTTAAGGTGGGCCCTGCCTAGGTGGGCCACCACATGGTTTGGTGGTGTAGAGCAATACATAGGAAGTGGGCCTCACCTACAAATGACCCGGATCCCATATATGCTTCATGGTGGGGGTCCATCCAAGTGGGCCACATGGCCACATCACCACACACACAAAAAAAAAATGAACAAGAGAGGGAGAGAAAAAAAGAGGGAGTGGGACACACGTGTGATGGAGGGACCCCGACACTATGGGCCCTCCCTTGCATCCAATCATACATCAAAAGATAATCATAGTGGGTCATTGGCCATATCTTAGGGTCCCAAGTGAGATCCATACCATTGATTGGTAGGCCTCACTTGGCCCATCTAAGAAAGCATGAAAACTACCCTATCAAAGCACTCACCTAGCGATCTCCTTGGTCCGTTGGAATGCCTATATCCTTGTGCTCCTCTTTGATGGTGGAGATGGGAAATGGATGGATAGGATGATGAGTTTTGGAATGGGAAAGGTGGGCCTCACACATGCATTTTTTTCTCTCATGGAAGGCTTGTACGTGGGTGCTCTTGGTTGCTTGGAATTGTGGTGAGAAGTGAGAAAGAGAGAGAGGGTTGTAAGGGAGAGAGAGTGATGGATGTGAGATGAGTGATGGGTGAGGTGAGTGATGGTTTGACTTTGGTGGTTGCTTTACTTGTGGAGAAAGGAAGCATGGGTTGCTTTGTACTTGACATTGAAGTGATTGATTGATTGATTGATTGATGTGATTGATTTGACATTGTGTAGAGATTCTCTTGGGATTGAGAAAGCGCGGTGTTTCTTCAAAATAAACGCCGGCTCACATCTTCTGGTCAGGGTATTGGATCGGTGCGTGAGTCATGGCATTGGAACCGCGGCGACGGTGTGGTCGCAATGATACAGGTCTCGGATTAAACCGACTCGAATATAAAGGATACGACTTACGGTCATGCGTAACGTCGATTATCAGTCGCGGATTGTCGGACTTCGACGGAAAGGATCGCAGGATTCATCGGAACAGTACGAACTAGGATACGGGTCTTACATTAGTCTTGCGCCTCGAGTCGGCTCTGAATAGCCTCAGAGCTCGGAGCTGAAACATATCTGATCTTCCCATAACAGAAGCCCCCTACTCTCTGAGTTCGGCAATAGACTTAGAGAGTAAGCACATGTAGAAGATTGGTAGCTTCCACCATTGCGCCCCCAACGCGTGCAATCGCAATCATGGTTTCCATATCCCAAAAGATACGCATTCGGGGTTTTTTGTCCGCGAGTTAACCTCAAATAGACGCGTGGCGACGGTTAGGATCTCGAATCGTCAGAGACATTATGAGGGATCGCCACGTAAGCCATGAGGGATGGCTAGGCGACGCTTCCACTGCTTAGAGCTCGTCTCCCAATGCTAGGGACACTTGACTTGGCAGTGTCCAGGCCAGTGGCACCCAGCCACGTGTCCTCCAAAGTCGACTCGCGACGGTTCGGCTGCGGTTATCATGTCTCACCATTAATGCGAGAATCACTTGTGGGTTATAAAAACTCTAGGGCTTAGAGACGCGCTCATTTCTGTTTTCTGAATTCTTGTTGCTGTGAGCTGCCTGAGGAGGCAATTTCTCGCAAGTGTAACTTGCGGGGAGGCGATTCTGACCGATCAACAGTTTCTGGTAAAAGCGATTTCCGGCAATCGTCCTAGACAGCTTCCGGTGAGTCCCCCTCACTTCCGGATGGCCTTTATTTACTTCATTTCTGTGAAATGTCAAACGACTCGGAGATGGTCCAAGGCAATTATGCCTTCGAGAATGATTCCAGGCAAGAGAGCTTGGATAATAGATGAGAGGCCTCTTAAGGCCCCCTTGATGCAGTACCCCTCTACCCTCTTCCCAGGAGGGGCAAAGAAGTTGGGGCTCGGACGCACCGCAAGGGCGGAAAAAAGGCCTCTCGAGCCCCCTGAGATTCCACGGAGGGGGCTACGAAAATGCCCGCGAGTATGCGAACTGCAGAAACCATCCCAGGAGGCTTTGTACTGGTCAAGTCCCAAATGGACTGGATCCGATCAGAATTTGAGATCCCAGACTCCGTACGAATACGGGCGTCAGAGCCTCTTGACACCGTTGGAACTCCTGCTGAAGGGGAAGTAGTGATCTTCCTCTGTGCCCTAAAATGTGGACTCCGTCTTCCGATGCATCCCTTCATCCGAGCCCTGATAGCTTATTTGAGACTGGCCCCAGGCCAGTTTACTCCCAACGCATGGAGGGTTTTAATATCTTCATATATTATCTAGTGTCAAGTCAAGAACCCAGAACTGACACCAGAAGAGTTGATAAGTTTATACTTGATCAAGCACGATAGTCAAGAACCGTGGTATTATTTCGTGACCCGCGACAGCAAGGGTTCGGGGCTAGTCCTACAACTTTCATCCTTTAATAAGGACTGGAAGAACAAGTGGTTCGGGGCTTCGAGCGAGTGGGAAGCACCAGCGGTGGAACTCAGGAATCTGAGGACTCGGGTTCCTACCCGATTTACTCTTCCAGGTCGAATCCCGAACAATCTCTTTACAATGCCCCCTGTTTGTTGTAGCTTAATCAGTGTTTTTATTCCATTTTTGCAGACTTCCCGAGGGGCCAGCCTCTCATCACCTCGGACCAGAAGAATCAGATCGCCAAGGCCAGGGCGCGTTAGAAGATTTACGCTCCTGGTCGGTCCCGATCACTGCTGACAACCTTCATCAATCTAGGCTCTGCGAGTCCAAGCTGCTCCCTACTTCATTTAGTAAGTGCCCCTTCGCCTTTTACTTATGATGAAACTGAAGATCTCACAACTCGGACATTAATTTATCATCCTGTATGCAGGCATGGCCGAGGCCTCCGGATCTCGGAAGAGGAAGGCCCCCCCGCCCGTCGAGGAGATACTGAGGTCCGAACCGCGAACAAAAATAACGAATCGGAAGAGGCAGTCGACTCCTCGCAGTGTGGACCCTTTGGTCCCAATTTATGTCCCTGCAGCTCCGGTTTTAGCTTCAATTCCTGTCGCTGCAGCTCCAATTTTTATTACTGCAGCTCCATCACACACCGCGGTCAGGGCTACGACCGATAATGCTCCAGCTCCAATTCCCTCTCCAGTCGTCGCCCCTCGTGTTTCTGACACGCCTTCACCAGCCTCCGAACCTTGCATAGTCATCCCGTCTTCTTTAGAACGGGAGGAGGCCATTCGTATGGCCGATGCGATGCTCTCTCCTCTTGAAGTCGGAGATGATCCTATAGCTGAGGCCCAAGCTTCAGCAGGCAGCGGGACCGGGGCAGGAGCGACGAGGTCTGCTCGAGTCGGGACTAGTGGGAACAGGCTTCAACCGGGCTACCATATGTTAGGCTTAGTTCACTAGGCTGTGAAGCATGCCCCAGAGGAGGAGATTGCAGCCCTCCTCAATAAGTCGGACGAGTCTTTCATAAATGACATGGCCTCTGTCTTCTACTCGGTATTTTTACTAACCTTTCCTGTCTTGATTCTCCTCTCATCATGTTCATATGCTTATATTCTTTTTTTTTTAAATTCAGTCCGTCCTAAAGCTCTTGATGACTCAGGAGAGGTTGAGGGAGATCACGCAGAAAGACGGGGAGATAGCGGCTCTCAAGGGCGAGGTCGGGACTCTCCGAGATGAGGCCGCATTCCTCCGAATAAAGCAGGCGAAACTGTGCCAGCAGCTCGATGATGGAAAGGTGCGAGAGATGCAACTCCAGGGGGTCGTCAACGACCTTCAGTCATGATGCGCTGCTGCTACAACTGAGCTAATCGGAGCCAGGGCCCACGCAGACTCGCTCGTGAATGACAATGCCCGATTGGGGAACGGGTTGGAGCGAACCAAGGCTAAGGCGGCGAAAGAGCTGAGCCAAGCGGTAACGCAGGTAAAGGAAGCTCAACGGGCTGAAGATGAGGCCTCCCTGGCGTTGGCGGTGGCCGCTGCAGTGGACCTGTTCAAGTCCTTGGAGGAGAGGACCGCCAAAGCTACCAAGTTCTATAATTGCAGTTATGACGCTTGCATAGATGCGGTCCAGGAGCTCTATCCGGATCTCAACTTAAAGCCCCTACTTCCCAAGGACGCAGGGGAGAGACCGACTGAAGACGTCTCCCCGGGCCCAGCTCCCGCCTCTTAGCCTCCTCCGACCGAATAGTTTCTGACATTCCCTCTTCTTTAACTCTTTTAAACAATAGTTTTGATGGATAATTTGGTGGATGATCTTTTTGACCCTCCGGAGAGGGCGTGATATAACATAGTTAATTTTTTGGATGATAATTGCTAGATGTTAAGTTTTTAATTAATGAGCCGGCCCCTTAGAAAGTCGGCTCATTCTAGGGCCATCTTCTCGTATTTAGGAGAGACCCCTTGGTTATTTCTTATTTCGTAGAATCGTGTAATATTTAGAATTACAAGAACCGACCCCCTGAGGAGTCAACCCCCCCACCCCCACCCACCCACCCACAAATGGCGAGCGGCTTTTTGTAGATCCGTTGGTCGCATAATGAGGCGACTCCTTCGTCAAGGAATCGGGTCGTCCATGGGCTTTTTCCCTAAATATGAGGGGATCCCTTGACAAGTTTTCATGGGTTAACGTACTAACCCCTTCTCTAAGGGATCAGTCCGTTGAGTTGACCCTTACTTGTGAGAGACAACTTTTTCCGTTTGTCGACAAGTTGTTCAAGTATATATGTAGAAACATAGATTTTACTGAAAGCTTTAAGAGGCTAGTCGCTCCGAGATGTACACTTATTGAGGGCCTTCAACTGCCAGTACATCAGTGGTAGTAGATTTTCAGGTGCTTGGCGTTCCAGGGGTGAGGGAACTGACGCCCTTCGAGATCCTCTAAGTGGTAGGAGTCAGGCTTGGTCGATCGAACCACGCGGTAGGACCTCTCCCAATTGGGTCCGAGTACTCTAGCCCCCCACTCTGCAATATTCTGGAAAACTTGGTGAATGACTAAGTCTCCTAGACGGAATTGCCATGTTTTGACCTTGTAATTGTAGAATCGTGCCACCTGCTGATGCCGAGTAGCAACCCGGAGTCTGGAGACATTTGTAGCTTCCTCGAATAGGTCTAGATTAGCTGTAATCTGTTCGATGTTCTGACCTTTCAAATAGTTCTTGACCCGAGCTGTAGGGAGGCCAATCTCAACTGACACCATCGCCTCCGAACCATAGGAAAGTGAAAATGGAGTTTCCCTAGTAGACAACTGAGTCGTAGTCCTGTAATCCTAGAGGACGAATGGGAGCTCCTCGGCCCAGTTGCCTTTCGCTTTCTCTAATTTTCTTCTGAGATGGTGCTTGATGACTTTGTTGACTGCTTCCACTTGTCCATTGGATTGTGGGTGCTGAGGCGAGGAATATGCGTTCGAAATGCCAAGCCCCTGACACATACCTCGGAACTTGTCATTATCGAACTATCTGTCGTTATCAGATACGATAGTGCACGGGATTCCAAACCGACAGATGATGTTCTTCCAAACAAAGTCAATCACCTTTTGCTTCGTGATTTTTACGACAGGCTCGGCCTCGGCCCACTTGGTGAAGCAGTTGACTGCAACAATAGCAAACTTGACTTGTCCTTTTCCAGTAGGCAGAGGTCCAATGATGTCGATTCCCCATTGAGCAAACGGCCACGGCCCGCTCATGGGGGTCATCTCTTCCACAGGCTGTCTCGGAACGGTCATGTATCGTTAGCACTTATCACACCTCTGGACGTAGTTTTTCGAATCCTCCCTGATGGTTGACCAGAAATATCTTTAATGAAGTATTTTTAGAGCCGGGGCCCGACCACCAGAGTGATTTCCGTAGATGTCCTCATGAATCTCCCGAATCACATAGTCTGCTTCATCGGATCGGAGACACCTGAGGTAGGGCTGTGAATGCCCTTTATTGTACAAGATCCCATCCAAGACTATGTACCGTGCAACTCTAACCCTCAGACGCCTTACCTCCAGCCTGTCCGAGGGGACCTTACCAGATGTGAGGTAATTGTAAATCGGGTCCATCCAACTCGGTGTAACATTCACTAGGTTGACCGCTTTCTGCTCCATTCAGTCAATGCTAGGATGCTCTATGAACTCTACAGGGACTACCCGAGGAATCTTTCCCTACGAGGTCGAGGCTAGTATCGCGAGGGCGTGGACCCAAGAATTCTCTGCTCTTGGTATTTGATTGATAGTGCAGCTCTGAAATTTCTCTATCAACTTTCTGGCCTTGGCCAGATAAGCTACTATCCTAGTCTCCTTGGCCTCATATTCGGTTGAGATGTGATTCACCACCAACTGAGAGTCGTATCGCACCTCAAGGGACTGGATCCCCAGACTGGCCGCCAGTCTGAGCCTAGCTAACAGGGCTTCATATTCCGCCTCATTGTTAGAGGCCTTGAACCCTAATCTAATTGCGTACTGGATAGGTGTAGAGTCAGGCACGACTATGACTACTCCTGCTCCAGCATGCTTGACGTTGGATGATCCGTCCACAAAGAGGGTCCACCTCGGTTCTGAATTTTTATCTTGTTTAGTTGGAGGAGCGGGCGAAGGAGCTGCTTCTACTTCGGCACTCATCCCCTCTACATTTAGGGCAGTGAACTCTGCAATGAAATCGGCCACTGCTTGGCCCTTAATCGTGGTCCTTGGTCGGAACTGAATATCTCACTCCCGAGTTCGATCGCCCACTTAGTTAGCCAACCTAACACCTCAGGCCTCTTAAGCACTTGCCTGAGGGGAGAGTCGGTCAAGACAATGATAGAGAGTGCCTGGAAGTACGGGCGTAACCTTCGAGCCGAAACAACCAGGCAGAGCGCCAGCTTCTCCAAAGGCGGGTACCTCGTCTCAGCAGGTACCATTGCTTTACTCACATAATATAAAGGGTGTTGCTTGCCCCTCGCCTCTCTGATCAGCGAGGAGTTGATGGCTGAGTCCGAAATCGGTAGGTATAGGGACAAGGATTCGCCTTCTTCATCTTGGACAATAGGGGCGGCAAGCCCAAATATTACTTCAACTGATGAAAGGCTTACTCACATTTTGATGTCCACTCAACCTTTTTATGACCCTTCAACTGCTGAAAGAAGGGGAGACATTTGTCAGTGGATTTGGATATGAACCGCTTGGGTGCTGCTACTCGTCTGGTGAGGCATTGTATCTCTTTTGTAGTCCGAGGCGAGCTCATATCGAGGAGCGCCTTGATCTTGTTAGGATTTGTTTCAATGCCACGTCGACTAACTTAAAACCCGAAGAATTTGTCGAAGCCGACTCCAAAGGCACACTTCGCGGGATTCAACTTCATATGGTATTCTCGGAGGATGGAGAAAGTCTCTCCGAGATCTGCTAATTGATCGGATGCCTTGATGCTCTTTACGAGCATGTCGTCAACATAAACGTCCACGATACATCCGATCTGCTTGGTGGACATTTGATTCACCAATCTCTGATACGTAGCCCCAGCATTTTTCAGGCGTATGTCGTAACCCAGTAACAATAGAGTCTCTTCTCAGTGACGAAGGTAGACTTCTGCCTGTCTGGGGGATGCATTGCGATCTGGTTATACTCAGAATAGGCATCTAGGAAGGAGATGAGTCCATGTCCAGCAGTACTGTTTATCAACTGGTCGATCCGAGGCAATGGAAAACTATCCTTGGGACAGGCCTTGTTCAGGTCTGAGTAATCCACACAGACCCGCTACTTCCCGTTCGCTTTCTTGACGAGGACCACATTTGCAATCCAATCTAGATAGTGCACCTCCTCGATGAAGCCAATGCTGAGGAGTTTGGAGACCTCGTTGGCTATGACGGCATATCGTTCGGCGTCGAACGGTCTCCTCTTCTGTTTCACTGGTCTATAATCTGGATTCACATTTAGCCTATGAATCATAACATCGGGAGAGATACCCAGCATGTCCTCATGAAACCATGCGAAAACGTCTCTGTGCTGTTGCAGGAAGGCTAACAACTCAGACCGTTGCTCGAAATTCAATGACATTCCGAGCTAAACAGTTTTGCTCGAATTTTCTTCATCAAGCATCACGACCTCCAAGTCTTCCACAAATGAATTCTCTGTAGGTCCCCTGGAATCGAGGATGTTGATGGTGAGAGCTTGCTTCATCGACCCTTTCTTCACTGCTATTGCATAGCACTTCCGAGCCTCGCGTTGATCGCCTCAAAGGTAGTTTATTCCGTCCTTGGTAAGAAACTTCATCATTAGATGGTATGTGGACATGACTACCCTCATTGCATTGAAGGAAGGTCTGCCCAGGATGACGTTGTACACTGATGACACATTAACGAAAAGGAAGTCTACCATGAGGGTGACTTGATGTTGTCCTTCTCCCGCGGTTACAGGGAGGGAGATGGCTCCTTTGGAGATCACTTTTTCTCCGGCAAAGCCATGCAGAGGGGTCTTCACAGGTCTGAGGTGTGACCTTGGAATCCTCATTCTTTCGAAAGCTTCCAAGTAGATGACATCAGCTGAGCTCCGGGTTTCGACCAGGATGCGGTACATCTTGTGGTTGGCTATGGTCATTATCACCACTAGGGCATCGTCGTGCGGATGCTGAATTCCGCACCCATCATCTTCTGTAAAGGTCAAGTTGCAGGGGGCTGACTTGGAGCTCTTTCGTTGACCTCTCGGTCATGTGGACGGAGTGCTACGGATCAAACCCCCGAGAGTAGGCCTTATGGGCGCTGTTTGAATCTCCTTTACCAGACAAACCACCAAAGATGGTACGAATTTTGACTGGTTCTTCTGCGGCTATGCTCGTCTGCTCTTCTCTCCAAGCTGTTTTCTCCTCTTTGGTGTATCGACGCAGATGACCCTTACAGATGAGGGTCTCGATCTCGTCTTTGAGATCCACGCAGTCACTCGTATTATGGTCGTGGTCTCGATGGAATCGGCAATACTTACGCTTGTCTCGATGTTCCGGGTCGGTCTTCATACAAACGGGCCAACTTAGAAGCTTTTGACCCCTGATGTCCAACAATATTTGCTCTGTAGATGTGTTGAGTGGAGTATAGGAACGGAACTTGCTCTCTGGCTTCCTGCTCGGCCGACGATCACGAGGAGCACGATCGTCTGATTTTTTTGCTGGATGACCGGGGTTCTTCGTTCCTCAGCCTCTTCCCTTTGGTTGTTGGCTCTTCCACTTGAACAATTTTGCGAGAGTTGGAGAATTCCTTGGCGTTAGTGTATTTTCTTAGCTCTGGTGACGAGTTCAGCCAACGTTTTCGGCGGATTCTTCCCAATGGAGAAGGTAAACTTCTCCTCTTTCAGACCCCTGAACATTGCAGAGAGCGCCATTTTGTCATCGTAATCCTCCACCTGCAATGCCTCCTTGTTGAAACGGGCGATGAAGTCCTTCTATGACTCTTTAGGCCCTTGCTTGATGGTGAACAAATGAGTATTCGGCTTTCGACTCTTCATACCACTTATGAATTGGGTAAGGAATAATCTGTTGAGCTCTGCGAAGGAACCAACTGAATTGGGCTTGAGTTTCCTGTACCAACTCCGAGCGGATCCGGTAAGGATGATTGAGAATTCTCTACACATCATCGCGTCCGTGGCTATCTGGATTTGCATCCACGAGCGATAGGCCTCCACGTGTTCAAACGGGTCTCCAGACCCGGAGTACTGGATGACGGAAGGTATTCGGAACCTCTGTGACATCACCTCACTCATGATTGCAGAGGTGAAGGGAGGTTCGGTCTCTTCCATCATTGCTTGAATGATGGCGGGAACGGACGAAGGCTGTTGATTCTGCTGCAGTATCAGAACTCGATTGTTAAGTTCTGCGAACCACGCCTCCCACAGATCTCTATTTTCGACTACTATCTCCCGTGGAGCCTTTATTTCAGGAGTCCTTCCTCCTCTCCTCCTCTCCAGCTCGTGACGGAGATTGGTCGGTGCCAGAGCCGAAGTGACTGAAGCATTCGTTGGAGCCCGAGTCATTGTGTTTCAAACCGAAACTTGGTTTTGAGTTGGGGGGGGGGGGGGGGGGGGACTCTGAACTGAAGCTGGAACCTGAACGGATTGATATTGTGACCCTTCGGGTCTCATACTCCGCGGCGCGGACTGGACTTCCACTACTGGTCCGACCGTTTCTTGAACAGGATGCGGCTGCTGCTCCTGTCGCTATTTCGTTTGATTAATTTCGTCGCGTAGGGCTTGGATCTCGCTCTACATGGCTCGATACTTACTTGCCCGATTACGAGAATGCTGGGATAGTCCTGGAGCCGACTCGACGTGAAGTAATGAGGAAGACCGAGTCTGATCGTTCGACTCCGGCTCCACAGCTGCGGACTTCTTCTTTCCTCTTGCCATTGTGTTGGAGAATAGGAAACTAACTTTTCGTATCAGCTTCCCACAGACGTCGCCAAAAATATTGCTGACAAAATTTGGGCTTCCCTTTGCTCGGATCTTCCAACTCCGAGCCGCGTATGAACCCCAAACCTGCACAACACTGGTGAGCAAAGGAGACCCTCCGATGCCTAAGTCAGGTCAAGGGAATCTGGATCTAAGTTGAAGTGTAGAGGGAGGGTGCGAGATATTGCGTACCTGTTTTCTCCTCACAGGATGCTATTTATACCCCATCGCCTAAGATGGACATATCCGCATAACTCGGCGCATCTTAGGGCATGATGGGTATGTCCGCTTAACTCGGCACATCTTGGGGCATTTGCCTCATCCTGAGAGTGATTCGGCTACCCAGTAGTTGTGTGGTCGTGCAGACGTGGGTGGTTGAGTAACCGTCGCCAATCATGTGGCAGTGGGACACCTCGTGGTCTTTCTCGTTAGTAGATCACTTCGAGCCGACTGCCTCGACCTCGGATCATTCCAGGATCCCTCTCTGAATCTCGAGTCGACATTCCCGGCCCCAGATCATTCCGCCTAGGACCTCGGAGCGAAAGCATAACTGATGTCGAATTAGAAGTTGTTCCCTCGACTATCCCCGTAACTCTGAGCTTAGTCTTGCGCCTCCAGTCGGCTCTAAATAGCTTCAGAACTTGGAGTTGAAACGTCTCTGATCTTCCCATAACACATATCATTTACTCTTATCAAAATACAATTATATAAAATATTTACTCCCAATTTATTTGACTCCAATTTTATTTTTCATTTACCTCAAATTAAAGCTCTCAAGCGAGCCGGATGAATTTGAGTGCATGAGTATCAAGTGTCGTACGCAGGCGGAGCATGAAATAACTCCGCTGAAATCCATTCCACTCCTGTCCACTTCCCCATTCCTGAACCAGATTCCATCCAACCGCAGTTAGCTTCTTCACCACCGCGGTTAACCGCTCCCTATAAATTCCCACACGCGACCTTCAATTCTCATTTTGCTTCGCTTTGACCCCACTTGACAGTCTCTCTTCCTCCATTCGTCTCTCTCTCTCTCTCTCTCTCTCTCTCTCTCTCTCCACAGCAAAGCAAGCTCCGAAGACTCTTTGGACTGGTAAGCGAACCGACATTGTCAGTTCTCTTGCAAAAGAAAAGGAGAAAAAAAAAAAAAAGCTTCGATCTCAGTTATAATGGCGGAAAAACCAGAGAGCATTCCGTAGAGCTTCCTATCGCAGTGCCTACAACTCTCTGATCTTTGCTTCCATGCCTGCAGAAGAGCCATTCTCCGGACTGTTCCCACTTTTTTGAAATCGGGCTTTTTTGCTGCCTGCAACAGTGAAAAAAGTAAGGAAAAGCTCAGATCTCAGCTTTAATGGCGGAAACTCCGGAATCGAAGCCCGTCGCTGATGCAGAGAAGAAAAAGGAGCAGAGCCTTTCCTTCTTCAAGCTCTTCTCGTTCGCAGACAAGTACGACTGGCTTTTCATGGCCGCTGGAAGCTTAGGAGCTGTTGTTCATGGCTCTGCAATGCCGGTCTTCTTCCTCTTGTTCGGAAATTTGGTTAACGGGTTCGGTAAAAACCAGACGGATTTGAAAAAGATGACGGATGAAGTCTCGAAGGTACGATTTCCGATCCGTTAAAATCCTGGCGATTTTTTCTTCAAATCTGTTCCGTTTTCTAGCGATCGTCGTTCTTAGATCTGTGTATTTGCTGAATGCAGTATGCTCTGTATTTCGTATATCTCGGGCTTGTCGTATGCGTTTCTTCATACGCAGGTGAGGCTTCTTTCTTCTGTCGTTTGGTCACGAGTCTGAGCGTTTTCTTCTGTCTATATCGGCCGGCACTAGAAACGTAGCGTTTCGAATAGGGACGGATGGTAGGCGGCACGTGATTCTGGACTGTCCTTCGTTCCTTTCTCCGTTACCAGTCGTTGTCACCGTTTATTGTTTCCGACACGTTGCGCGTAGTTACTTTCTCGCGATATGTTATAAAAATCTAATTACCGCAAGACACAATGCTCGATTAAATGAATTTCTCGTTTTGAACGCTGGAAATTGGAAAGATAAGCGATGAATTGGATTTATTTTTTTTCCTGCTCTGACGCGTCTGACCCAGCCATTGCGTTTGTGCTGCAGAGATTGCTTGTTGGATGTACACGGGAGAGAGGCAGGTGAGTGCACTGAGGAAGAAGTATTTGGAGGCTGTATTAAAGCAGGATGTGGGATTCTTCGACACTGAAGCGAGGACAGGAGACATTGTCTTCAGTGTCTCTACAGACACCTTACTCGTGCAAGATGCCATTAGCGAGAAGGTTCGTGATCTCGATCTCATCGATTTTATGCGGTTCTTGTTTTTCGTCCTCTCGTTTTGCCGGTATCTACCTTTTTACCCCACGGCTAACTTCTAACTTGCGCTGAATATATCGGGCTAAACTGGAACCCCACGATCTGAGCCGTTGGAGACATGGTTCCAGAGGCGCGAGTAGAATTTGGGCTCCACAACCCCCACGTGTACAGGAGGTTGGGTCACTCACCCGCCACCAAGGTGGGCTCACGTTGATTCAGGCCTGAGATAGGGATGGCTTAGTCATCAGGTGGTCTGCGCGTGTACGAACGATATGGACGGTTAGGACCTCCAAAGAATGACAATATTCCGCATTTGACTCACACGCGGTGGTCCACCTGTGAGCCCTCCAACACAGGAATTATTTGCTGAGTTGGATTATATCATGTGAGGCCCATGGTTTGATAATCCAAACCGTTTATATGAATGAGCCCTCCAACACAGGAACTATTTGCTGAGTTGGATTTTGTCACGTGGGGCCCATAGTTTGATAATCCAAACCGTTTATATGACACGCCTCCCCAAAGATAGGGATGCCCACGAAAGTTCTCAAATTTGAAGATCCCATCAATGTCCTACAAAATTTCGGCTAAGAGAAAATATAGCAAAGGTCCAGATTCAAAGAAGGATAAACCGAATTCTGAGGATTATAGCATTTTAACCTGGGGGATTTCCAGGCCATCCACCATCCATGGTGAGGCCTATCATTTCAATGGTTTGGATCTTCGAGCCATGGCCCGCCACCCATGTACATTTGTTGATGAACTGGAGGAACCGGATTCGGTGAGGCCGGGAAAACACCGAGTTCGGTGAGACGCAGACGTGGCTGAATTTGATTGGTTCAGCCCCGTCTGACGTCGTTCGAGTACGTACTCGACCCAAACACTCTTTGCATTGGTCAAATACGTACCCTCGCGAGTAGCCTTAGCAGGGGCAGTCTTTATGAGCAGTTAAAACCCTTTCGCTGCACGAGGCGTCGGTTCAGATGGGCCAGCTCCCGAAAGGCATGGGACATGACGCGCATGTTAGCAGCTATGTGCGCATCGAAGTGTAACGTGCGCAGCATAAAAACCCCCGGTTGGCTTTGCCACGTGGGTCCACTAATGAGCAGTACGATGCCTATCAGAAGCTACTTCACAACGCAGACAAGCACCGGATGAAGCGGCTTATTTTAGTATAGCTAGGTGTGAAATTCTAACTTGCGCTTTCCGAGGCAGCTGGTTGCGCTAGTCAATGCTTTTGTGCAGGGGTCCCCGCCTTTCCCTTTTCAGTTCTTACTGTGTATCAAAATCCGTTACAAAACCAACGGTTTTTATTTTTGTTCTTATTTTTTACAGGTGGGGAATTTCATACACTATCTCTCAACGTTTCTGGCCGGATTGGTGGTGGGTTTCGTATCGGCATGGAGGCTGGCGCTGCTGAGCGTTGCTGTCATTCCAGGAATCGCCTTCGCTGGGGGTTTATACGCTTATACTCTGACCGGCCTCACGTCCAAGAGCCGAGAATCGTACGCAAACGCCGGTATAATCGCAGAGCAAGTGAGTTACCAAACGCCTACAACAAATTACGTTTTGCGGGAGAAAACTCCAAAAACATATTTCTCTCGGTTTTTGTTTGATCCTCTGTTTTTTCTGCTTTTGCGATAAAAAGAAATTTCTAACGAAATTCTCGAGATATCTTATAAATTCGTACAAAAACGTTTTAAAAAAAAAAATAAATCTCTCTGGAGGAGCGCCTGCATGGTCGCTGTCGTCTTCCTGCTTTCAGATGATCTGGCCTTTTCTTCACGTGCATCCGTGATTGGTAATGACCAAAATATCCCACGTTAACTGAGGAGAAAGCCAAATTTATTCTAATGAATTGAGCGTTTGATAGTTATAGGAAGGGTCTTCTCTGAAAATGTTCAGTAATTTATCTCCTTTGTTATTCACGGATCTTCTAAAATGAGCCCGGGTGGCTGACGGCTTATCGCCTTAACTCTGTCGCCTTATCTGTAACCAGGCCATTGCGCAAGTTCGAACAGTGTATTCCTTCGTCGGAGAGAACAAGGCACTGAACTCCTACTCGGAGGCGATACAGAACACGTTGAAGCTGGGATACAAGGCAGGTATGGCGAAAGGCCTGGGAATCGGATGCACATACGGGATCGCGTGCATGTCGTGGGCCCTGGTCTTCTGGTATGCCGGCGTTTTTATTCGAAATGGACAGACAGACGGTGGAAAGGCATTCACGGCTATATTCTCCGCCATTGTAGGTGGCATGTAAGAACCAAAACTCGAACTCGCACTCTGTTTCTCTGTCCCTAAACGAAGGTGCCCACCGTTTACCGTCAGACCATTTTAAATGAACACAATGCCCTCGCCTCATGCGTAGTTGGCAGGAGTCATACAGATGTTTTCAACACGGTCTTGGTCAACACTGTGCTGACCGGGTTTCCCTTGTGTTAATTGAAAAGGAAATGATACTTATACCCCTGTTTCCATAAACCTACACAGAGTGGGCCACGACATGATCATCGCCTCTTATTAAAATCAGATCAATAGTCAATGCACGCTTATCAACCTGGGACCCAATATCAAAATCAGTGGACAGCCAATGTTATGACTCTGTACTGTGCGGCCCATCTATAAATGGATCGACATGATTTCATTTCAAGTGACAATGATGGTGTGGCCCACCTTTTGCACAGACTGGATATTCTATACATGTGACAAGTTGGCAGGAAACAAATGTTTGGATCATAATATAAAAATAAAATCTGTAGCATCATCTCTACCATGCTTGTCACCATGTTTATGATGATACAGATGATCTACCTTATGGGTTGTGCACGAGTGTTCATGGTTCAAATTTACCCTAATCAATAAATACTACTAGTTGAAAGGGAATGATAAATTAAGATTGAACAATGGTCCAAAATCTTACATGTGGAAGAAATCTTACAGTTGGGCATGTCTACTGTGGAGATTGTGTGGCAGATAGTTCTCTACCCTACCCTTTCCAATTGAAAGGAACCTGGTTCATCATTTTGGATCTTCGTAAACTAGATCACTCATGCCTTTCTGTTCATGCAGGAGTCTAGGACAATCCTTTTCAAATCTGGGAGCATTCAGCAAGGGTAAAACCGCCGGATACAAGTTGATGGAAATAATCAAGCAGAAGCCCTCTATAATTCAAGATCCCTCAGATGGGAAGTGTTTGCCCGAGGTTAATGGGAACATTGAATTCAAAGAGGTCACCTTTAGCTACCCATCACGACCAGATGTCATAATCTTTAGAGATTTTTCAATATTCTTCCCAGCAGGGAAGACGGTTGCAGTTGTTGGAGGTAGCGGGTCAGGGAAAAGCACTGTCGTGGCTCTGATAGAAAGGTTCTATGATCCTAATCAGGGTAATTAAGACCTTGATGTCATCATAGAGAATCTATTTTCAGAAACTAATGGTATTGTACTGAATTTTGGGTCACTGCTCTGCAGGGCAGATATTGCTGGATAATGTAGATATAAAGACACTTCAATTGCGGTGGCTAAGGGACCAGATTGGTTTGGTGAACCAAGAACCAGCGCTTTTTGCAACCACCATACTTGAGAATATACTCTATGGCAAATCTGATGCGACAATTGCTGAAGTGGAAGCTGCGGCTGCTGCTGCAAATGCTCATAGCTTTATTACTCTGCTTCCCAATGGCTACAATACACAGGTGAGTGTACTCATTTTAGTAGTATCAGTTACCACTAGTAGAGCACGCATGGGATGATGTTTATCATTGTATGTGATCAATTTCCATCTTATCCTTGGGAGGATTAAGTAAATGGAACTTCATTTGATTCTTACCTTTTTCATTGCACACAGCTTTCCTTTTATCTGTCATTTTGTTTAACTGTTAAAAAACAGATTGTTTACATTTTCTATGATTTGTAAATTCAAAGAGTTGTTTTATTCATTTGATGATTTACAACAATTGCTGAAAATCGCTTCATTTTTTTTATCTGGACTGGATTCTCTCTATGAAAAGATTCCATTTTCTCAGATAAATGTTCCCTTTCAAGTCGAAAAATGGATGGCTACCTCACGTAGGTACCTACCAGGGTTTCTTTCACTAACATGGCATAAACAACTTAAAATTATGTGGTAAACCACATTTTCTTCAAAAATCAGGCTGATTCAAACCTCAGATGGGCCACCTATAAAATTATACCTAAAATCTGGTATAGCCGACCTAAGTCTTGGAATACTGTGATTTTTGGGTAATTTTTCTATCATGATGAGGCGCATCGCATGAATGGATTGGATGGCATATAAACACTATGGTAGGCCCTGCACAAAACTAATTGTGGGTATTCCTTCCCACCTGTTTCTATAGTGTGGCCTGTTTGAGTTTTGGATGATCATGATTTTTGGGTTCAATGGTTAGAATGGGGCAGCATGCCTGATGGACTTTTGTTTGCGAAAGTAACCCTAGTAGGTGCCTAACTGTGCTGTTGGGAAGTTGAGCTTTGGTGAGAGAGATCAGTTGGTGCCAGATTTGAAGTTTTTGACTCTTTTTTATTATTTATTTTTTATTTTTTTTTATAAATTATTTTTTTTTTAATATAAACCATTGAGTAGCATTTGTGGGTGAAATTTTAACCTAATGTTGTTAAGTACGCATATTTTCAAAATCCCAAAATGCCCATGAGTTTGTTTAAAATGTCTTTCCATATTGGTTGAACACACAAAGTTATTTACTTTTGTAAACTAATTGCGGGGGGCAAAAGTGTCCTCTTCTAATGGTGTTATGATATAGTTGATAACTATTTCACATGAGCTGGGTGTAAATGTGTTTCCTTCTTCTTTCTTTTTTTTACCAACTTAGCATATCTCTTCATACCAATCATCCAGGTGGGAGAACGAGGAGTACAACTCTCTGGTGGCCAGAAACAGAGAATTGCCATTGCCTGCGCAATGCTAAAGAACCCAAAAATCCTCCTACTTGATGAAGCTACCAGTGCCCTTGATGCAGGCTCAGAGAGTATCGTCCAAGAAGCTCTAGACAGACTTATGGTTGGGAGAACGACTGTGGTAGTTGCCCATCGCCTCTCCACCATAAGAAACGTTGACACGATTGCTGTAATCCAGCAAGGTCAAGTTGTTGAGACTGGCACCCACGACGAACTGATGGCAAAAGGAAACACTGGAGCATATGCATCTTTGATCCGATTCCAAGAGATGGCAAGGAACAGAGACTTCAATGTCTCAACCCGCAAATCCCGTTCATCTCGCCTAAGCCATTCACTATCTACCAAGTCGCTGAGCCTCAGATCTGGTAGCTTGAGGAACTTAAGCTATCAGTACAGCACTGGAGCTGATGGTCGGATTGAGATGGTTTCAAATGCTGACACTGATAGGAAGAAGCCAGCCCCAGATGGGTATTTCTTCCGGCTCCTGAAGCTCAATGCGCCCGAGTGGCCATATGCTGTCCTAGGAGCTGTTGGCTCAGTGCTCTCCGGATTTATAGGTCCAACATTTGCAATTGTCATGAGTAATATGATTGAGGTGTTCTACTATAGGGATTCAGTGGAAATGGAGAGGAAGACAAAGGAGTATGTTTTCATATACATTGGGGCAGGTCTTTATGCCGTCATGGCATACCTTGTGCAGCATTATTTTTTCAGTATCATGGGAGAGAATCTTACAACGAGGGTGAGGAGGATGATGCTTGCAGGTAGAAATCTTCCTCATCTGTTTTCTTAAATTATCGTAGTGGAAATGCATGGATGATTTTTCCTTTTAAAGTTGAAATTGCTGATTTTTTCAGCTATCCTGAGGAACGAAGTAGGGTGGTTCGATGAGGAGGAGAACAATTCCAGTCTTGTTGCAGCTCGTCTCTCAAGTGATGCTGCAGATGTGAAGTCGGCCATTGCCGAGAGGATTTCTGTTATATTGCAGAACATGACTTCGCTTCTCACGTCGTTCATTGTGGCTTTCATTGTTGAATGGCGGGTCTCCCTCCTCATTCTCGCCACGTTCCCTCTTCTAGTTCTTGCAAACTTTGCGCAGGTAATTTATTTTCAAGCTTCATTTTCCAATCTAACTAGGTAGTTCCCTTTTGCATAGTGATATGCTCTGAAATGCCCACCCTAGTGATGGTCCTTAGTTTGTGTGGATGGGGTATACATTTAGGCAGAAAGGTTCCACCGATCACCCAAAGAAATTGGGCAGTCTGGACGGCTGTGGTAACATTTAATACCCTGATTCGTCACAGGGGCCTCATCCACATCCTACTGCCTTTCAGTTCATCTTCTGCATTTGATGGATGGTACTGAGTTCTGACCACTTTCCATCTGTTCCCAGTGTCTCAGGCTCACGATTTATGGAAATAAATTCAATTGTCTTTTATCCCTGATTAACTTGAAAAATGCTGATACAATTCCCATGTTGATTGTTGCATTGGCGCATGCTGGATATGGACCCACCCATCAGATGTCCTAATGATCAATCTCCACTAATCAGGCAATCCACGTATATTTTGAATAGCGTTTGATTTCTAGCCGTCCATATTTCTCACACAGTGGAGCGCACCTCACGAGGGAACCAAACTGTTCTTTAATCCGGGGGCTCCAGCTGATGAATGGGGCTGGATCTCTCGCAAATGAGGTTGGCACTTGTGCTGGGAATCTATCTATCAACTTCTCTAGAGGTGGACGTTGTCGTTTGTGAACGAACGGGAGATCTAGTTTCGACAATCAGCCTTCGGCCACGGGGTGTCGCGAGGATAGGATTTTAGTCGTTTTGGACCGTTCTCTGATGTCCTTGTTTGTGTCAGATCCCGGCGTCCCATTCCGATGCCGGAATCTAGGGCCTAGCAATAAACGACAAAACACCCCAGTCAACCAGAGGGCCCTGTGCCCACCAGTGCATGTGCTTCCTGCAATTTCTTCGTAAATCACGCAAGATATACTTTTCTGTGCTCCCGAGAGAGAGAGAGAGAGTGAGAGAGAGACCCGCAAGATATTCTTTTCCGTGCTCCCCAGGGAGAGAGTCTCCGGTCAGCTCTCTCTATTTTCCTAGAATTTATTTCTCGAGGCTACGAGCTCTTTTAACTGACTGTTTCTTTTTTAATGAGAAAAAAACTTTGGTACTCTGGCACTGTAATGTACGATACACAGGCTTTTAAAAAATACTGAAAAATTGCAAACTTGGATACAACTAATTCTAATTAAACTGTCCAAATCAT
Source organism: Magnolia officinalis (assembly GCA_021015155.1). Lineage (NCBI taxonomy): Eukaryota > Viridiplantae > Streptophyta > Magnoliopsida > Magnoliales > Magnoliaceae > Magnolia > Magnolia officinalis. The sequence continues at coordinate 2,498,853 of JAJHSJ010000004.1, forward strand.
GGGTCGCAGTTTTGGTCGACATTTATTGGACGGCTAAAAATGAAAGAAATCGAATGATCCTATTTCCATAAACTTCTGCGAATCAGATATTACGATGGTTTGGATGCGGATTAGTTGGTCTCACCCGAGACAGTGCTTCCTTACCGTGGGGCCCACATTGATGTATGTATACTATTTGCACACCGTTCATCCGTTTTTCCAATAATTTTAGATCATTATCCCAACAATGAAGCGGATCCAATTATCAGGTATACCATTCCATAGGAAACAATGTAGATTGACACCCTTCCATCCAAAACTTCTTAGGGTGCACGGTAATGTTTCGATAGTGTTTATTTGCCATCCAATCTGTTGATAAGGTCACGTAAGCCTGGATGAAGGTAAAAAAAACAAATATCAGCTTGATCTAGAACTCTTGTAGCCCTTTAATGGTCAAACACTACTGTTTCCTATGGCATGGCCCACCTGATAAGTGTATCTGCTTCATTTTTGTGATAATGCCCTAAAATGATCTGAAAAAATGGATGGACGGCATGGATGCATAATACATACATCAAGGTGGGCCCCACAGTAAGGCCCTAATCTACTCTCGGATTGTTTATGCAATCTCACTGCCTGCATACCCGGCCTGAATATCATATAACTGTTTTAAAAAAAATTTCTTTCCCTCATCTTGCACCAACGCTGCAGCAGCAGTAGATGCTTTGTCGCCTGTAGGAAAAAGCAGGCTTGATAGAAGGGAAGGACGTTTGAGAGGTGATAGATGCACAGTGAAATAAGCTTTTCACTTGCGGTAGAAACTGTTCAAGATTCTCACCCGTGATGCTCTGCAGCTCTTCTTCTTCTTCTTTTCTTCTCTTCTACTGTTTTCCCTTGTCCTTTGGCCCTGCCATGACCATGTCAGACCCCCGTTGCGTCCCTTGGCAGCCTCGCATTCGAGCAGTTGTCTGATACGCTGGTAGATCCTGAGAGTAGTGCGCGTCCACCTGACCATTGTACATATGGCTTACAGGAACCCATATCTGAACCGTTCAAATGGCAGGGATCACACTGGATGGAGCACGGCCCTGAAATCAGATTGAGCCTGGGACGACTGCTTAGTGGACACTTGTTGGTTTTAGACGATTGGATATCTATGCTGTAACCGTGCACTGTGTGCCATTGGTCAAGCCGATCATCAGTGCAGTTTGATTTTGGGTTATACCCTTCTACATAGTCACAGATCTCCTTCTCAGTAATTTCTTAGGGGATTTTCAGATTTTGACCTTCCTTCGATATGATTAGGAAAATCTAGCTGAAAATAAAATATTAAAAAATACATATTCTAGATTAATAAATAACTTAAAAAAGTTCCAATATAGATTAAAAAAAAAAAAGAATTAATTTAAACCTTTGAATAATTATTTCGTTAAAAATAATTTCACAAGAAAACCGCCAAACATTAAAAACTCTTGAGATTTTGAAATTATTAAGATAATATCATTTGATGAATTTTCCATGAAAATATTGATTGATTTTCAAAATCTTGGTGATGTTTATCAGAATGCCCATCTATTGTAGATGCACAAGTTTGGCTATTTAATTTTAGGTAGATATATGCAATGCATGTGGATGCTGGACCATAGTCTCTGCCCAAGTATGGAAGATAAACTCTCATAGCTATTATAAGATCAAATACCCAAAATTTTAATGAAAGACGTGTGTACATTTTACCGCATGTGAGAGATTTGCTTTTTACCTCATGTGAGAAATTTGCTTGATCTTTCGTGGGAATGGGAATGAGGAGTTAGTAAAGATCAACAAGTTTTCTAAAATGACCACTTTTGATATCTTGAATTGATAATTCATGAGAGTGGAGAGATTGGGAAGGATGTCGCATGTAGAATTCAAGCGGGGTGGAAGGAATGGAGATGTGCCTCTAGAGTTTTATGTGCTAAACGGGAAATTTATAGGATGACTATAAGACCAGCCATGCTTTATGGGAGAGAATGTTGGACACTTAAGGAATAATATGTCCATAGGATGACTATATCTTGAATTGATAATTCATGAGAGTAGAGAGATTGGGAAGGAAGTCGCATGTAGAATTCAAGCGGGGTGGAAGGAATGGAGATGTGCCTCTGGAGTTTTATGTGCTAAACGGAAAATTTATAGGATGACTATAAGACCAGCCATGCTTTATGGGAGAGAATGTTGGACAGTTAAGGAACAATATGTCCATAGGATGATTTTAGCTAAAATGAAAGTGTTGAGATGGATGAGCAACAAGATAAGAAAGTGGACTTAAATGGTTTGGTTATCTACAAAGGCAGACCGAGAATTGTGCATTTTAGAAGGAGCGAGTATGTTGGAGTAACTGCCTCATCTTTTACACTACTTTGATGTAATTCCAAGCCCACAACAAACCTAGATCAACCCCTGTTGATGCTAAGATCTAGTCGTCATTGTTAGACCGTCGTGTACTTGCAAAAATAAATAACAATGGGTGGCCATCACGGGGGGCCCTCCGATGCCAAAGTTAGATCAAGCACTCTGGGTCTATTAGGACTAGGATTTTGTTGCGTACATTTCACCATAGGTGAGGTTCTTATTTATAGTTGCTTAGTGCTAGTTACGTAGATGGTAACTTCTTTACTTGGTAGGTGCGTATTATAAAAGGGATCTTCTTCCAAATACGTTACCCTTATCTTTTTGAGCCAGGTTATTTAGGTTTTGCTCAGGTCAAGCTCTAGGATTGTGGCCTTCTTCTGGTGCACTCCACCATCATTGGGGAGGCCCAGAGATTATCTGGTCCACTGTTTGTGTTGGTCATGCATAAACGTTGATCAAGCTCTTTGAAGATATGTAGCACACCTGATGAGCAGAGGAGCTTGATTTTACGCTAGGACACATACTTGATGGGGTCCACCATATATCATCAGCTAAATGTTTGAATTTACTAAAATACCTGTCCTAAGAGGGTAGCACAACTTTAGAAACCATCTTTTCAATATTCAAAATTTCCCATGCAAGGCCCATTTTATTTATTCTGGCCGTGATTTTTGTTTGTCTCCATTCTACAGCAATTATCTTTGAAAGGTTTTGCCGGTGACACAGCGAAGGCGCATGCGAAGACGAGCATGATCGCAGGGGAAGGCGTGAGCAACATCCGTACCGTGGCAGCCTTCAACGCCCAGGACAAGATCCTCTCCTTATTCTGTCACGAGCTTCGCCTACCCCAGCGCCAAAGCCTCCGCAAAAGCCAATCGGCTGGTCTCCTCTTTGGCCTCTCCCAGCTTGCCCTCTATGCTTCAGAGGCCCTCATCCTCTGGTATGGGGCTCGCCTCGTCAGCCATGGCACCTCCACCTTCTCCAAGGTCATCAAGGTTTTTGTGGTACTCGTCATAACTGCCAATTCTGTTGCGGAGACTGTCAGCCTCACACCTGAGATCATACGCGGTGGTGAAACCATCAGCTCTGTCTTCTCTATCCTCGACCGCTCTACAAAAATCGACCCAGATGACTCGGAAGCTGAGCCAGTCGAGTCGGTCCGAGGCGAGATTGAGCTGCGGCACGTTGATTTTGCCTACCCATCTCGACCCGATATCATGATCTTTAAAGATCTAAACCTACGGATCCGTTCTGCACAGAGTCAAGCTCTTGTTGGAGCCAGTGGGTCCGGTAAAAGTTCTGTCATTGCGTTGATCGAGAGGTTCTATGATCCAACAGCTGGGAAAGTAATGATCGATGGGAAGGATATCCGACGTCTGAATTTGAAGTCACTCCGACTTAAAATTGGGTTGGTGCAGCAAGAACCAGCACTGTTTGCATCAAGCATCTTTGAGAACATTGCTTATGGAAAGGATGGAGCAACGGAAGCAGAGGTGATTGAGGCTGCACGTGCTGCCAATGTGCATGGGTTTGTGAGCGGTCTGCCTGATGGGTACAAGACCCCGGTTGGGGAGAGAGGGGTGCAACTCTCAGGCGGGCAGAAGCAAAGGATTGCGATTGCAAGGGCAGTGCTCAAGGACCCAGCGGTGCTGCTGCTTGATGAGGCTACGAGCGCGCTCGATGCCGAGTCTGAATGCGTGCTACAAGAGGCACTGGAGAGGCTGATGAGGGGTCGTACAACGGTCCTCGTGGCCCACCGGCTCTCGACAATAAGGAGTGTGGACAGCATCAGCGTTGTGCAGGATGGCCGCATTGTTGAGCAGGGCAGCCATGCCGAGCTGATTAGCCGGGCCGATAGTGCATATTTACGGCTGTTGCAGCTCCAGCACCATCACGTTTGAGTGGGGCCCATCTTTTTAGTTTCTCATTAGGTTTTCAGTTACTTTTTCTTATGTATTATCTTTATCTTTGATGATGGCTGTAGATATGCTGGGTGGTTAGTTGTTAGAACCTTTACTGCCCGCTCAATCCTGATATGCATTCCGCTGATATGGTGTAATGGTTCCCATGTGAATAATTGTTGCTCTTATGGGTTTTGATACCCCTCTATGGTCCCCACCAGCATCGCCCTCCCTAACCCTCGCTACTCCATGAACAAGATCCAATGTAACCAAACCCACCCACCTTGATATTTGTGAAGAATCCACCCCATCCATCTGTTTTACAAGATCATTGCGACAAAAAATGAGGTAAATTTAAAACTCAAGTGGGCCACACAAGAGAAAACAGTGGGGATTGGATCTTGTTCATGGAGTAGCGAGGGTTAGGGAGGGCTTTATGCAAGTCAACCAGGACCCACCTTGATATTTGTGAGGAATCCACCCCATCCATCTGTTTTACAAGATCATTGTGACAAAAAATGAGGTAAATTTAAAACTCAAGTGGGCCACACAAGAGAAAACAGTGGGGATTGAGTGACCACCATTAAAACATTCATATGTAGGGGTGTACACCGAGTCGAACCAAGTCAAGCTGGCCTCAACTCAACTCAGCTTGGCCACTAGCTGATCCCAGCTCGAACTCGGTTCAGCTCAATCCTCAAACATAACTGGCCAGCTTGGATCAGTCAGCAGCTCAGGCCAGTTCGAGCCAAGTGCAACATTTTCACGAACACAAACTACATCTTCAAAATCTCACTGCATGTAAAACAACAACAGTGGTTTTACAGGTATTTTATCAAACACATTCTAAGTAACATAAAAATCAATAATAAAAAAAAGGGTATTTGTTTCATATATGTACATTCCTTGCCACTGTCCATGTCAAAGTAACCAAGTCACTGAACTAGTTTGATCCGAGTTTGATTCGAGTTGGGTTTGATTCGAGTCGAGTCGAGTCAAGCTAGGGCCAGCTCGAACTCGACTTGAACTCATTTTCGAGTTCAAAAAATCAACTCGACTCGGCTCAAACTCAACTTCAAACCGAGTTGAATTGAGCATTTTTGAGTCGAGTTGAGCGAGCTAACCAGGCTAGCACGGTTCATGTACACCCTTGTTCATATGGCCACAAAAGCTTTGTATTACGATTAAGTTTTCTATGTTGTCAGTTCATCCTGGTAGGAATGAACTTATAAACTGTTGGGATGACATATAAAAATCAAGGTGGAGCTCGAGAAGGCTTCAATAGTAGTAAATTCCTTCCCCACTTTTTCCTCTCATATGATCTACTTGAGTTTTCAATTTGCTTGACTTTTGGTAGCATGTTTTAAAATGATCTCACAAAATGGATGGACAGAGTAGATTACTCACAAACATCAAAGTAGGTCCTATCTTACTTGTCACTGTAGTTTTCAAACACGATTTTCAAGATTGATAATTGTTTTCCATGTACAACCAAACACTATATGAATCAAAGCATTTATTTAAGTCCCACATTCTACATGATCCAAGCACCAAAGTGAATAGCTCACTACCAAGTCGTTAAGAGGCAATCCATGGACAAGTGTATTTATTACAAAAAAGCAATTTCATCCCACTTAAGACCATCTAATTTCATGTGCCAAACACTCTCTCGGAGATTTAGAAATGCCGTTACTAGAACTTTTTAGATCCCTGCTTTTTAATTTTTCTAATGTTTTTCGGTTTTAAGGCCGACCTGAAGATAAGCCGTTACAAAAGAAAAAGAAAAAGAAATGGTGGAACTCGTGAGTTTTCCCTGGAAATGTTCATTTTCCTTTTCGAAGTGGAAGATCTGATTTATCAGTTACATGGATAGGGTAGGCCCCTTGATCTCGTGTCCCCAGTGGCTCACGTTAGACGAACTTGCTTGCCGTGTTGGACATTGCTCTGGCTTTTCATTGCTTTACTGTCCCGCGCAGTGGTACCGGTGGGGAAGTTTATTTTAGTTTCAGGGCAGACGTACAAAAGAAGAGGTGGCCCCCACCGGTTCAGAATCGAGGAGCATGGCATGTGTACTTGGGCACGCGGGTGAGGCATGACAGTAGGTGCGTGCTTGTTTTTTGGCGTGTGGGTCGCACCGCTATTTTTCTGTTATGGTACAGGACAGATGGAGGATGACTCAATGGAGGGTTGATGCATAAATTCCGGCTGGGGAGTTCCATTTGGGTGAAACTGGCCTAGACGCGCTATAAAACTTATTAGTTTTTGTTAAGTTCTATTATTTCTATTTTCAGGGTTTTAAGAGTTCACTTATAGTCTAAATTCTTTGTTTTAATTGTCCAAGGGTTGTTTAATACTTTTGTTAGAATTAGAAGTCTCTTTATTAGTTTTAGTAAATTTTATTATTTTATAGTAGTTATTTCCATGCAAAATAGGAATCCATGCCTTCTCTTAGTAGTAAGTACTTTCATCAATTATATTAATTTTATTTAATGGTTTTAGAAAAACATGTTACTCTATATTCTTTTGTTAAGACACCTCAGGCTATATTATGTTATGTTTACTCTATGCATATGTCATGTCAGCTCATTTTAGGACATGAAACCAAATATAAGGGAGATGAAGACACTTTTGGATGAAACCTTCCTGAGGTCCATCATTTTGTTTATATGACATCAAACCCATTCTCCCACCTAGGTGATGGGAAAACACAAACATAATCCTCATTTAAAACTTCTACAACCCCACCGAGGTTTTAATCATGGGCATTCAATCCTCACATGTATGGCCAACTAGCGTTTTGAATCTCTTTCATGTTTGAGCTCGTCCTAAAAAATAAGTCGATGAAACGGATGAATGAAGTAGATATAACATGAATATCATAGTGGGCCCCACAGAGCTTTAAGTTATAGGGGAGCCATATAACCCTCTGTTGAAGGCAAGTCACATCCCTAATGAAGCCATAAAGAGGAGATGAATGGAAGCAACAAAGGATATATACCGACCTTTAAAGCCTCAGCTTGTACTAACTCGCTCTTGATATAGTTTTTGTTTCCGTTGTACATGACTAAATCATTTAACTTTTTTTCTTATTATTATCTATTAATACACTGCTCATAAGTTCACTCCAATATATTCATTTCTAATTCTATCTTTACCTTAGCACTTATCCATCTCAACATCTCATATAAGCTCTCTACTAGTTGGTTGGAATAGCATTATCAAATATTTTTTAGAGAAAAAAATTTCAAAAATAAATTATTTTATTTAATAATACTCAAATAAATTCATGGTAAAATAAAAAGTTTTTGCTAAAGTACATTTAGCTCAAGTCGTCGTCAAGATGACAACTGTGCCCAACTGGAGGATTGTTTGGATGTCAGACACATGGGAGTGTAAGGATAGAGTTCCGTATACAACAATAGTGTTGACAGGTGACTGACACGTGGCATCAGCAACATACGTCACACAGATAGTAACAGTTGGGCTGACTAGGATTTACATATGTTGCCTTATAGAGATGGGTGGGGGGGGGGGGAGGGGGAGTAGTTCTAATTGTCCATGTCCAAGAGAAAGAGAAAAATTACTACCATAAATCCTTACAAAATCTATATATCTTGGTTATTTTACGAAATCAACCCATCTGATTAGCAGATGATCGAATGCAAAGAGGGAGATTTTTGGTAGATGAAGCCTACACGCGGTCCCACGAAATCAACCGTTCGAATCACTGATTAATAGGTGACAGCTGAACAATGAAAGCACAAGGTACTGTACAACGGCTCTGCTCCACCACTGTATACTGATTACTATTTCCGTATCATCATTTAAATTAGGACAGCTACAGCAGCTAAGAAGCAGGATTTATTAGCTTAAAAGGTTAGGACAGGTACAACAGCTAAGAAGCAGGATTCATTAGCTTAGGGACGAGTCCACGTGCCTTCCCCACCATACACGTGGCAAACCTTCGCTAAGGGACAAAATACGGCTGTGATATGACAACTGTTGGGCGCCGGGATTGTCAGTTTCGTCCTATGTTTTGACTTGAAGCAAAACGTTCCTCTCATAGACCATTGATCAGACGGCTCCCGCTGTCGGATCCAATTGCTTTTGGAAGGTGGATTTTACACGTGGCCCATGGAATCATTGGGAGACTCATCAAATATGTGGAATAGTCACACGGATCTATATATGCGTAAGAAAGGGATCAAGGATTTAGATGACTTACATGAATGTGGGATGACATAAATACCAAATAAGAATACCTTAATAGTAATATTGTAGTCTTCCTTTCATTCACACCCATATACAGAATATTAGATGAGAATTCGTCTTCTGTTGTAGTATAGGATCGGGGACCTAATAATTTCTAATATAGAATATGTGGAGAGAGTTTGAAACACATCACAACTCTCTCTCCCACGCTCCACAACTCTGTGTCCTAGTTCAACTCAAGTAGCCCTGCATAAGGCTATAGCATTCCACCCCTAATACGCACTGTTACACAGCCTACCTGCGCAGCATATCACCTGAAGTGAGGCCCACTGGTTTACTCAATCTCATAGTCCAACTGAAGGACAATTCAGACCGTTGATCAGTAAGGCCCACCACATAGAGTTCTTACATTCTCCCACTTAGGCCTCATTGAGTAATGTCAATGATTGTCATATAGAATAATGTTGAAAATAAGTTTTGATTTTAAGAAAACATCCAAATGGTTAACCAATGAAATAGTTGGACAATATGAGTAATGCTATTCAATCTGGTCCATCAAGACTGTCAGTATCGAAACGCGGTAGTCGTCACAACATTTAATTTAGGCGAAGTGAAGCTAAGCGCGATCACAAGTACTTTCAATCTTAACAACATAAATCGAGAACTAGGAAATGTGGTATAAGGATTACATACTTTAGTGTGATGATATGTATCCATCCTTAAGAGGTCTTAAAGCTTTTACATGTCTCCAAAGAGACACGACTATAGTTCTACTTATTCAAAATTTGCGCATATATATAGAGAAGCAGAAATAAATCTTTATATCAAAATTATCTAAAAACAAACTGCATAAAACGAGATCTCTAAATATCTGTGAAAATCAAAATACGCTCAACTCCCACTAACTGAAAACATCTGTGGGATCAATGACTCTCATGGATGTCACGTACTCCTAAAATGGCATGATAGGGAGCCCTTTAGTGAGCGGATCTGCAATTATCTGCTTAGTGCTGATGAATTCCATAAACACTTGATGATTCTGAACTCTTTCCTTTACAACAAGATATTTGATGTCGATATGCCTCGACCTTGACAAATGCTTGTTATTATTAGAAAAAAAAATAGCAGCTGAATTATCGCAAAATATCCTCAAGGGTTTCGGGATATGCTTCAGTACCCGCAAACCTGAGAAGAAACTCTGTAACCATAGTGTCTGATTAAATGTCTCGTGGCAGGCAATAAATTCAGCTTCCATATGGATGAGGCTGTGGTAGATTGTTTCACACTTTTCCACGATACAACTCCTCCTACCATCATGAAGATGTATCCTGAAGTAGACTTTTTAGTGTCAACGCAGCTTACTAAATCTGCATCTTAATATCCGATCAACTCCAACCGATCAGATCTTCTGTGCGTGAGTCTGAAGTTTTTCGTTTTCTTTAGATATTGTAATACTTTCGTTACAGTTATCCAATGTTGCATTCCTTGATTAGATAGGTATCTTCCCAACATTCCAGTGAAAAAGGCAATGTCCGGTCTCGTACAGACTTAAGCATACATGATGCTTCCCAATACTGATGCGTACGAAAATTCTTTCATTCGATTCTTTTCCAAATCATTCTTTGGACATTGAAATAGGCCAAATTTGTCATCATTCACAATGGGCAACTGTCTAGAAGCACAATTTTGCATGTCATATCTTTCGAGTACCCTAGTAATATAGGCTCTTTAGGACAGGCTGAGCAGTCCAAGTGTTCTGTCATGGTGAATCTCACTGCCGATGACGTAAGAAGCTTCACCAAGATCTTTCATTTTAAATCTCTGAGATAAGAATTTCTTGGTGTCGCTCAACATCCTGGTATCACTGCTAACCAACAGAATGTCATCAACATACAAAATCATCATAGCGAACTTACTCCCACTGGTTTTAATGTAAATACATTCATCTGCAGTGTTTTCTACAAAGTCGTATGAGGAAATTACTTCATGAAACTTTAAGTACCACTGTCGCGATGCCTGTTTCAACCCATAGATGGATTTCTTTAGTTTGCAAACCAAATGTTATGAGCCATTAGCTGCAAAACCTTCTGGCTACAACATGTGTATATTCTCATTTAGATCCTCATTGAGAAATACAGTCTTTACATCCATCTGGTGTAACTCTAAATCTATATGAGTTACAAGAGCCATTATAATCCTGAATGAGTCTTTGTTAGATACTAGTGAGAAAGTCTCCTTAAAGTCAATGCCCTCACGTTGGTTAAAACCCTTAGCAACAAGTCTGACTTTATATCTTTTGACATTACCCTTGGAGTCCCTTTTGGTTTTAAATATCCATTTACAACCAATCGGCCTTATTCAGTAGGTAACTCTACAAGATCGCATACTTTATTGTCCCTCATGGATTTCAACTCATCTTTCATAGCATCAAACCAACGAGAAGGATGAGCACTTTGTTTGACTTGTGTAAAGGATTCATGATCCTTTTCCACCCCTATGTCAAAGTCGTGCTCCTGTAAGTATATGACGTAATCGTCTCGATTTACAGGCTTTCTCTCTCTTTCAGATCTTCTCAATGGTTAGCTTGTTGGGTCTGATCTTGATTTTCCTCATCAATGGTTTATATATGAGGTTTTACATGGTGTTCTGCAGTGACTGCAGAATTGACTGCATCATTAATATCCTATGACTGGAGTCAAAGTCCTTTGTTCCTCAAATACAAAATTTCTTATGTCCGTGCTCCCATTGTTTTCAGTGTCCTCAATGAATCTGGCATTCTCAGTCTCAATAATCCTGATAGAGTGGGAATGATAGTAGAATTAATAGCCTTTTGATCTTTCTGGGTATCCAATGAAGAAACAACTTACGGTTCAAGGATCAAGCTTCTTTTCATGCGGGTTATAAATTTTGGCCTCAACAGGACAACCCCAAACATGTAGATATCGGAGACTTGGTTTTCTCCCATTCCACAACTCAAAAGGAGTTTTGCTTACTGCTTTGCTGGGAACCCTATTTAGTATACGAACTGCGGTTTTGATCGCATCACCCCATAGAGATTCTGGCAATGTCGAATTGCTGACCATGCTTCGCACTATATCCATAAGGGTGCGATTATGCCTCTCAGTCATACCATTCTGCTCTGGAGTGTCAGGCATAGTATACTGTGTGACAATGCCACAATCCTGCAGGTATCTAGCGATTGGCCCTCGATTGCGTCCTGATTCGTCATATCTGCCATAGTATTCACCACCATGGTCAGATCTGACAACTTTAATCATTTTATCGAGTTGATTTTCAACTTCGGCTTTATAGATCTTAAAAGCATCCAGGGTATCTGACTTCTCAGTAATAAGGTAGAGGTACCCAAAATGAGAGTAGTCATCTATAAATGTAATAAAATATTTGTGTTTATTCCATGACGCTATAGGGAATGGTCCACAAATGTCTGTAGTATCACCTATAATAAACCTACACTCCTGGTTACACCTTTCTTTCTAGTTCTAGTATGTTTTTCTTTTATGCAATCAGTGCATAGCTTATAGTCAGAGAAGTCTAAAGAATGCAAAATTCCTTCTCGCACAAGTCTGTCTAATCTCTCACGAGATATATGGCATAGCCGCATGTGCTACAACATGGAGGAATTCTCATAGTCTATCATTCTCTTAGATCCCACTTTATTTCCATGCAAGGTATTAATATTATATATGTGAGAGGCAATTAAGTCTAATTAGTTTAAGTGTTTACCATAGAGTCGGTCTCAACTTTAATCGAATTAAAGTAGATACTAAAGTTATTATTTTCAACTTGAAATGAATATCTCAATTTATCTAAACATGAAATTGAAACTAAATTGCGTCTTATAAACGATACATAAAATGTATCTACTAAATCCAAAAAATAACCAGCCTTCAACTTAAGCCTATAGACTCCTAATGCCTCCACGTCAACCTTGACACCATTGCCTATGTATACTGAGCATTCCACATCAGATGTGGTCTGGCTTGTAGTAATTCCCACATAAAAGTGCATATGTGAATCGTAGTTCCTGAATCTATCCACTAGGAATCCGCGGACACATCGGTCAGATTAGATTTAAAATAGACAAGAACAAAATGATTACATTTCTTTATGAGCCAATCCTTAAACTTTTTGCAGTCTTTTTTTAGATGACGCGCCTTTTTGCAAAAGAAGCACGGTTTACCTTTAACCCATTTGCGTTTTGATCCGTTTCCAGATTGATTCTCATGGTTTCCAGATGGTTGACCAGAGAATCCATTATTAGAACCTTGTTTCCTTTTCTTTTTTACCTTTATTCCCTTGCCCATGCCCTTGACCTGAAGTCACCATATTAACATTTTGAACTTTGACCATCTGCCTGATCCTGTCTTCTTCTTGGACGCACTGAGTGATAAGTTCATCCAATGTCCACATGTCCTTCAGAGCGTTATAGTTTACCAGGAACGTGACGAATTGGGGAGGTAGGTTGTTCATGATCAAATGAACCAGTTGATCATCAGTAAGTACAAGCCCTAGAGAATGAATCTTAGAAACAACTTCGATCTGCTATACAATGTATTCACGGATATTGTTTTTTCCGTCGTAGGATGAGTGAGTCAATTTATTCAAAAGAATGCTCACTTCTGACTTATCAGATTTCTTGAATCGTTTTTCCATTTCAGCCAGGAAAGTTTTGGCTTTATCTGTTTCAGGCATAGCGCCCTTCATAGATTCATAAATCGAATACTTTATGACTTTTAGGCATGCATCATTTGATCTAAACCATGCAACTCATTGATTATATTAAGCTTCAGCAGCATTATCAGATGGTTCTGGTGGTTCTGGTGTTATCAGGGTCAAATCTAATTGAAGGCAGCCCAGTACAACTTCATTGGCGTTCTTCCATTGAGCATAGTTAGACCCATTTAGGGTAAGGACTTGATGCGTATTAGTTAGAATTGATACTGAAATAGAAGAGATACATATATACTCACATTAGTTCATTATTTCATAAATCGATTTCGTGAATGTAAATAAAATATCATGCAAAATGAATCAATTCAGTTGCTAAGGGAGGCATCAATTGAATCATCCAAGATGACGATGGGCCCAACCATCTCATTCCGGTGAGAATCTGTTACATCATCATTATTCCTCCTGTAAGTGGTAATAATAACATGTCAGTAATCCTCCTAAACATGAAGCTAAGTAATGTCAGCGATGTAAATCTGAGACATTCAACACTTGTGGGTGACATGAGTCTTTCATCTTTACATTACTAGTACCATTTACTTCACCCGTTCACGTGTCTGTCAAACGGTAATCGTCTGTGTTTTCGTTACCGTATGCATAAAAATGTAAACGCAACTGTATGCAATCCTCCTAATTTCAATATTACAAGTTTGTACTTAAGTTTTCATCGATTGAGGTCACTATGGTGGCTAACACAACCGAATCCAACACTACAAAGACAGACTCAGGATCTCGATTTATAATCCTGCCTCTATGGATTATGTCTTAATTAGTCTTGATACGGCTCAGAAGATCATTAGTATTGATTATTGGAAAATAAATTAACCTTAAATGAATATTATTCTCTAAATTCCAACAGTCTATATCAATTCCTCAAAGATGGGTAATGGGCTTATAATGAAAATGAATCAAGACTCTGCATGTTATGGTCATCATCAATGAGCATCATAATCCTGGCTTTTAAACTCTATGAGATAATCGTATAGCATGGAACAATACAAGTAGTTGGATAGATCTATATAATAGAAGATTAATGTTCTATATTATCAATTTAGCGAAAGAACTGGATGAAGTGCTCATTATGAAATAACCAGAAGTAGGCCTACATATGACCATAATAGACTTTAAATTGAATAGTCCAAAAGATGGGCCCAGATTAGGATGTAAGGGATGGGCCCAAATCAGTTGTCAGGCCCAGCAGCAAAAGGTAATGAAGTGGATCCCATACTCGTGACATGGGCACAGAATGAATGCCAGGCCCTACTGAAGGGTTGTATGAGATCCCATATTCAGGTTCAGAGAACGGAACCCGAATAAATGTAATCGGGTCCGATGACCCGACCTCATAAAAGGTCGTTCTTGACCTAATACCAGCAGCGAAAGGTCGTCTTCGACCTTCTGAGGGCAACGGCTGACGACCACGGGAGAGAAAAGAGAAATCCCCTTTGCCGCAGATGGATCCATGGCCAGTCGAAGCTCCAGTCGTCTTCATCAACCATGACACCGATCATGATGGCACTGCCATCCCTGATGGTGGACTTCATGGCTGACGGTGATGAAGAAAGCAAGAGATGCTGGTGGTGGATCAGGAATCCAGGGTCACCTCCACAGGTGAGGAGAGAACAATCTGTTTCAACCGAATCCTGGGTATTGAAACCCTAGTGACTGTATGTTTTGTATAAGGGTGTAGAAACCCTAATCACTGGATTTTGGGAATACGAGTCTGAAATCCCCAATTGATTTGGATTCCGAAAATCCCTAATTTTCCAGTTTTAGGGTTTTGAAATCTGAACGCCCAATACCTTGAATTAGGGATTTTGAATCTCAAATTCGAATCTAAACAGGATTCGAAAAGCCTTAATAGGTTATCTAGATTTGGGGCTAATCTGGAATTCCCTTATACTGAATTCAGGACTTGAAATCCCTAATTGATGGTCTCTGAATTTAGGGATTAGAAAATCCCCAATTTTCGATTTGGGATTTTGGAAACCCTAATTACTATCTGGATTCGGGTTTTCTAGATTTGAAATTCCCAAATCTCTAGATGTGGAGTTCGTATATCAAAATCCCTGATTTCCTATATGAGATTCAAATTTCGAATCTGTTGAAGGCTGATATGGGTTCCGATTCGAAAAACCCTAATACTCGAATAGTAACTGTTATAGCTAAATTCAATCATCCATGCCTTTGCACAGTATGCTTTGATACCAACTGTGGGACTTATCAAATATGCAGAATAGGCCCACGGATCTATCTATGCATAGGACATGGGGATCAAGGGTTCAGATGGCTTACCTAACTGGGACACCATGAATACCAGATAAGAATACCAGAATACCAATGTTGTAGTCTTCCTTTCCTTCACACCCTTATACAGAATATCAGATGGGAATTCGTCTTCTCTTGTAGTTTAGGATCGGAGACCTAGCATTCTCTAATATATAGTTTGTGGAGAGAGAGTTTGAAACCCATCACAACTCTCTCTCCCACGCTTCACATCTCTGTGTCCTAGTTCAACTCAAGTGGCCCTGCGTAAGGCTATAGCATTCCACACCTAATACGCACTACTGCGCAACATATCACCTGAAGTGGGGGCCATTGGTTTACTCAACCTCATAGCCCAACTGAAGGACAATCCAGACCGTTGATCAGTAAGGCCCACCACATAGAGTTCTTACAATCATCGGTCTCGGTTACCAAGACATGTTATCCCTATTAACGCTTCCCTTCGGATGATGCTGGAGTAAGTCCAAATGGAAGAAGCCCATGTCTCTTCGAGTGGACCTTGAGATGAATGTTTGGGATTATCAATCTGACCCCGACTAGTATAGACTGACTCAAGTGAGTTATAGGTACGTTTGGCGGTATAGATTTATTTATTTATAATTGAAATTCAAATTATAATTATCATAAAATTGATATGAATTAGAATTCTCAAATGTGCTTGGCACTGTCTATATGAATTTAAAATTTGTGATTGGCACTTTTCTCAATAATAGTCTTCTGTGAAATCTACTTAGATGATCATCGGTTGTGTCACTCCATTTTATCCATTGAAATTAAATGTCAGCTAAGTTTGTGATACAAGTAGATTATATTATTGGAAACAATATATATGGCCGATCATCCTCTCTTAACCGTTCCCTTCGAATGACCCACCTGAACACAAACTCAATTAATTGTTGTGCCCTATGACTAAATGGAGTGGCACACCCGGTAATCAAATTGGATTTTATATAAATATTAAGTGGAGCATATCAATTCTTAAAGTCAACTACAACTATTTTTATACGTGGAATCCTAACATGAACAATTCTAAGTTTAAAAAAATATTATGAGACATGGCCACCATGATATTTATGTAAAATCTACTTCAATCATTCGGTGTGTCACTTAATTTTAGTCACAGGGCCTAATTCTCAAATTGCTAAGTGACTCGATGGGCCACACAAAGGGAAATAATAGCTCTCAACCTCTAAACAAGTTTCTTTTGTGTGGTTCATATAAATTGAGGATGAGTTTGATTTTTAATCTATATGCCTAAATTTTAGCTTTGTATCTAATGGGATGAGTAGATTGTTGGGATGCCTTGCACAAAACCTTAAGATCTAGCCTCCCGAAACAAACCAGAATTTTGGATAATAGAGCAATAAAATAAATCAAAGCATAAATCACACACCACACAAGAGATTTTACTGGAAAACCCTCAAAGAGGTAAAAACCACGGGACCTCGTCCAGATCAACAATCCACTATGAAGTAGAACGTTACAACCTTCTTCACTCACGCAGGAGTGGATAAACAATAAGAGAAACAAAGAAAACGGAGAGATCTAACCGATTACGAGAACATAGAAGCGCTGAGATATAGATTGCACAGTAGATAACCTCCATGAGCATAATCTCCCTTCTATAAGCTTCCTCTCTCTCTCTCTCTCACCTTTGATAGCCCTAAACCCTTTAACAAATCCCTTGTAAAGCTTTAGGAAACCCTCTTGTCATACCTAGAAAGCCCTAAGTACCTCCTATTTAAAGTTTTAGAAAACTCATTTCCGCATCCCAGTTGCGAAAGGACTTGCGACACGATATCCGCACAAAATTGTGGAATGAATCTGCGTAACCTCGACTGGTCGTGACGAACCTACGACCGGTCGAGCGCCACTCATGATCGGTCGAGATCCTTCTTCGATTGGTCGAGTACCTTAGAGAAAAATAGTCCACAGTTGCTGGACTTTGAGTCGTGTCACGACTAGACTCCACGACTGGTCGTGACGAACCTACGACCGGTCGAGCGCCACCCATGATCGGTCGAGATCCTTCTTCGATTGGTCGAGTACCTTAGAGAAAAATAGTCCACAGTTGCTGGACTTTGAGTCGTGTCACGACTAGACTCCACGACTGGTCGTGCACCAGCCCTCGACCGGTCGAGCGAGGCCCATGATCGGTCGAGCACGGGACAAAAAATTCCATCAAATCTCCCCCTTTTGTCCTAGGAGGATCCACCTTCAAGCCAACCTGGTTTCTACAAACCTCAAACTTGCCCTTGAGCAAAGCCTTAGCCATCATGTCTAACCCATTATCGTCTGTGTGGACATTCTCAAGCTGTAACACCTTCTTTTCCAAAGTATCCTTGATCCAGTGATACCGAATCTCTATGTGCTTCGACTTGAAATGTTGACTTGGATTCTTGCTCAAGTGTATAGCACTTTAACTACCGCAATAGACCACGTGCTCTTCCTGCTTCAAGCTAAGTTCCTGTAGGAACCTTTTCATCTAAAACATCTATTTACATGCCTCTGTAACTGCAATGTACTTGGCCTCTGTCGTCGACAATTCTACGACCTTCTGTAGCTTACTCTGTCAAGAAATCGATCTCCTTGCAAACGTGAACATGAACCCCGATGTAGACTTCCTGGAGTCTATGTCACCTGCCATATCTGCATCTGTGTAGCTCTCTAACACAGGTTTACCGTCACCATAACATAGGCTCAACCTGGATGAGCCTCTTAGATACCGCAGTATCCACTTAACCGCTGCCCAATGTTCTTTGCCAGGATTGGCAAGATACCGGCTAATGACACCAACCGCATATGCTATGTATGGGCGTGTACACACCATACCATACATCAAACTTCCTACAGCTAACGCGTAGATTATCTTCTGCGTCTCTTCCACTTCTGCATTCGTCTTGGGATATTACCTGTCGCTCAATCTGAAGTTACCATCCAGTGGAGTACTGACCAGCTTCGCTGCATTCATATTGAACCGCTCTAGGACTTTATCAATAAACCGCTTTTGTGACAGCCAGAGCTTCTTGCTACTTCTGTCACCGGTTATCTCCATTCCTAGAATCTGTTTAGTCGGGCCCAAGTCTTTCATCGCAAATGACTTGCCCAACTCCTGTTTCAGTCTGTCGATCTTCTTGATGTCTTTTCCCACGATGAACATGTCATCAACATATAACAGCAGAACTAAGAAATCACCATCTGAGAACTTACGCGTGAACACACAGTAGTCCAACTCTATTCTGTCATATTCATGCTTCAACATAAATGAGTCGAACTTCTTGTATCATTGCCATGGAGCTTGTTTCAGCCCATACAAGCTCTTCCTTAGCCTACACACCATATGTTATTTGCCCTTGACTTCGAACCCCTCTGGTTGGTGCATGTAGATCTCTTCTTCTAGGTCACCATGGAAAAAAACAGTTTTAATATCTAACTGCTCTATCTCTAGATCCATGCTAGCCATCAAGCCAAGCAACACCCGTATGGATGTCATCTTCACCACTGGTGAGAATATCTCCTCGAAGTTTATGCCTTTCCTCTGACCAAAACCTTTTCACCCCAAGTCTAGCCTTGAACCTCATCTATGAATTCTTCTGCTCAACCTTCTTTCTGAACACCCACTTGTTGCTCAGTGCTTTCTTACCTTTAGGCAGTTTTACCAAATCATAGGTGTGAGTCTTATGCAAGAATTTCATCTCCTCTTGCATAGATTTCAACCACTCCCCCTTATGCTCGTCAGTTAGGGCCTCAGAATAATCTTCAGGCTCTCCCCATCAGTCAGTATAATGTACTTATGCGGCGAGTACCTCTTGGACGGTTGTCTGTCCTTGGATGACCTCCTCACCTGTAGCTCAACAGGTGGATCAAGTGGGAGCTGCTCCCCTGGTCCATCTTCTGAAGGAACTCCATCGTCCTCTACACCTTGCTGTACTCCCCCGTCATCAGGCACCACAGGAGGAATAATAGGATCCATGTCCTCTAGCTCACCTGAACTAGGTTGGTTCTTCTCTGGCTTACCAATGTCTTCTATACACTGATCTTCAAAGAAAACCACATCTCTACTCCTGACGAGCTTCTTCTCAGTCGGATCTCATAACCTGTAACCGAACTTTTCATCACCGTACCCTAAGAACACACACTGCCTGATCTTCACATCGAGCTTGGACCTCTTGTCCTTTGGTACGTGAATGAATGCCCTGCATCCAAACACCCTGAGATGACTGTACGATGGATCATGTCTAGTCCACACTTTCTTAAGCACTTCTCCATTCAACGGGCTGATGGAAACCTGTTTATCAAATACACTGCCGTGTGCATTGCTTCTCCCCAGGACGTCTTGGGTAATTTCGCATGGGATAACATGCATCTGATTCTCTCTACAATGGTGCGGTTCATTCGCTCAGCTACACCATTATGCTGGGGGTTCTTGGGAACTGTCTGTTCATGCCGTATACCCAGGGACTTGCAGTACTCATGAAAGTCGCCAATGTATTCACCATCATTGTCAGTGCGGATGCACTTCAATGATCTACCTGTCTCTCTCTCTCGACCATAGCATGAAACAATTTAAACACACCAAAGACCTCGTCCTTTGATTTCAAAGCATACACCCAAACCCTCCTAGATGCATCATCTATAAAAGTGACAAAATACAATACCCCACCCAAGGTTTTTGTCCTCATAGGACCACAAACATCATAATAAACCAAATCTAATGCATGCACTTTATTAACATGAGAAGCAAATTTAATAAATGAAACTTTATGCTGTTTCCCTGATAAACAATCAAAACAGGTTTTGAGAGGTGTACCTGTCACGTCTGGAAGGACCTGCTTCCTTGTTAGTAGCTGAAGCCCTTTTTCACTCATGCAGCCTAGACGCTTGTGCCACATGTTAATAGCTGAATCTTCCGCTGCATTCAACTCACCCTTGCACATACTGACACTTGCCTTGTACAGGGTGCAACACTTCTTTCCTCTGACCATGATCAACAAACCTTTGATGAGCTTCCAGCGCCCACCAACAAACTGGCTTTCATAGCCATCATCATCCAACCTTCTCGTCGACATCAAGTTGAGGCGAAGATCTGGGATATGCCTCACATCCCTGAGAACCAATGTGCAATCCACATCGGTCTTCACACAAATATCACCGTCTCCCACGATTTTCGATACGCCAGAATTTCTCATCTTCACGGTTCCATAGTCACCTGACTTGTAGCTTGTGAAGAAGTCCCTTCGTGGAGTCGGATGAAAATAAGCTCCCGAGTCTATCACTGAGACTTCCTCCTTATCTTTTTATTAAAGAGACAGCTAGTTACCTGTTCCATGAATATCTTTCCGTCTGGCGCGAAATTACTTAGAGACACCACCAATGTCTCCCAACTGTCAGACAATGAACTAAGTAAAAGTAAAGCCTGCAATTCATCATCCAGGACCATCTTCATAGAGGAGAGTTGGTTCACTATATTGCTGACCTCATTCATGTGCTCGGCCACAGAACCACCATCCTTGAACTTGAGATTCATAAGTCACCTTATCAGAAAATTTTTATTACCGGCTGTCTTCCTCTCATACAACCCTTCTAGTTTCAGCCATATGCTAGCGGCTGAGGTTTCCGTAGACACATGGTGGAACACAAAATCATCCAGCCATTGTCTAATAAACCCCACCGCCTTTCGGTCCATCTTCTTCCAATCATTATCAGACATATCCTTGGATTTTGCTGATATGCCTAAGATTGGAGAATATATGTCCTTGCAATAAAGCAAGTCTTTCATCTTAACCTTCCATATGGTCCAGTTAGAACCATTGAGGCTGATCATCCTTGATGAGCCACCTTCCATAATTCAAAACTGATCCTACCCGTTCAATGAACTTAGCTTTGATACCACTTTGTTGGGATGCCTTGCACAAAACCTTAGGATCTAACCTCCCGAAACAAACCAAAATTATGGATAATAGAGCAATGAAATAAATTAAAGCATAAACCACACACCACACGAGATTTTACGTGGAAAACCCTCAAAGAGGTAAAAACCACGGGACCTCGTCCAGATCAACAATCCACTATGAAGTAGAACGTTATAACCTTCTTCACTCACACAGGAGTGTATAAATAATAAGAGAAACAAAGAAAATGGAGAGATCTAATCGATTACGAGGACATAGAAGTGCTGAGATATAGATTGCACTATAGATAACCTCCACGAGCATAATCTCCCTTCTACAAGCTTTCTCTCTCTTTTCCTCTCTCTCACCTTTGATAGCCCTAAACCCTTTAACAAATCCCTTATAAAGCTTTAGAAAACCCTCTTGTCATACCTAGAAAGCCCTAAGTACCTCCTATTTAAAGTTTTAGGAAACTCCTTTCCACATCCCAGTTGAGAAAGATTTGTGACTCGAAATCCGTGCAAAATCGCGGAACGAATCTGCGTATCCTTAACTGGTCGTGACGAACCTACGACCGGTCGAGCGCCACCCATGACCGGTCGAGATCCTCCTTCGACTGGTTGAGTAACTCGGAGAAAAATAGTCCACAGTCGCTGGACTTTGAGTCGTGTCACGACTCGACTACATGACTGGTCGTGCACCAGCCCTCGACCGGTCGAGCGAGGCTCACGACCTGTTGAGCACGGGATAAAAAATTTTCATCAAATCTCCCCCTTTTTGTCCCAGGGGGGATCCACCTTCTTTAAGCCAGCCTGGTTTCTACAAACCTCAAACTTGCCCTTGAGCAAAGCCATGGTCATCATGTTTGACCCATTATCGTCCGTGTGGACCTTCTCAAGCTATAACACCTTCTGTTCCAAAGTATCCCTGATCTAGTGATACCGAATCTCTATGTACTTCGAGTTGGAATGCTGACTTGGATTCTTGCTCAAGTGTATAGCACTTTGACTATCGCAATTGACCACGTGCTCTTCCTGCTTCAAGCTAAGTTCCTATAGGAACATTTTCGTCCAAAGCATCTCTTTACATGCCTCGTGATTACAATGTATTCGGCCTCTATCCTCGACAATGCTACGACATTTTGTAGCTTATTCTGCCAAGAAATCGCCCCCCCTTCAAACGTGAACATGAACCCCGATGTAGACTTCCTGGAGTCTATGTCACCTGCCATATCTGCATCTGTGTAGCCCTCTAACACAGGTTTACCATCACCATAGCATAGGCTCAACCTGAATGAGCCTCTTAGATACTGTAGCATCCACTTAACCGCTACCCAATGTTCTTTGCCAGGATTGGCAAGATACCGGCTGACGATACCAACCGCATATGTTATGTCTGGGCGTGTACACACCATAACACACATCAAACTTCTTACAGTTGACGCGTAGGTTATCTTCTGCATCTCTTCCACTTCTGCCTTCGTCTTGGGACACTGCCTGTCGTTCAATCTGAAGTGACCATCCAGTGGAGTACTGACTGGCTTCGCTGCATTCGTATTGAACCGCTGTAGGACTTTCTCAATATACCGCTCTTATGACAGCCAAAGCTTCCTGCTGCTTCTGTCACGGGTTATCTCCATTCCCAGGATCTGTTTAACCGGGCCTAAGTCTTTCATTGCAAACGATTTACCCAACTCCTGTTTCAGCCTATCGATCTTCTTGATGTCTTTTCCCATGATGAGCATGTCATCAACATATAACAGCAAAACTAAGAAATCACCATCTAAGAACTTACACATGAACACACAGTGGTCCAAATCTGTTTTGTCATATCCATGCTTCAACATAAACGAGTCGAACTTCTTGTACCATTATCGTGGAACTTGTTTCAGCCCATACAAGCTCTTCATCACCCTACACACCATATGCTCTTTGCCCTTGACTTCGAACCCCTCTGATTAGTGCATGTAGATCTCTTCTTCTAGGTCACCATGGAGAAAGGTAGTTTTAACATCTAACTGCTCTATCTCTAGATCCATGCTAGCCGTCAACCCAAGCAACACCCGTATAGATGTCATCTTCACCACTGGTGAGAATATCTCCTCGAAGTTTATGCCTTTCCTCTGACCAAACCCTTTCACCACAAGTCTGGCCTTGAACCTTGTATGTGAATTCTTCTGCTCAACCTTCTTTCTGAATACCCACTTGTTGCTCAGTGCTTTCTTGCCCTTAGGCAATTTCACCATATCATAGGTGTAGTTCTTATGCAAGGATTTCATCTCCTCTTGCATAGCTTTCAACCACTCCCCCTTATGCTCGTCGGCTCGGGTCTCAGAATAATCTTCTGGCTTTCCCTCATCAGTCAGCATAATGTACTCATGCAGCGAGTAACTCTTGGACGGTCGTCTGTCCTTAGATGACCTCCTCACCTGTGGCTCAATAAGTGGATCAAGTGAGGGCTGGTCCCCTGATCCATCTTCTGAAGGAACTCCCTCGTGAAAAGGCCTAGCTATATGTCCTAGAGGGGGGGTGAATAGGACAATGCCAAATAAAAACTTATAACAGCGGAATTAAAAGAAAATGATAGCCAAAGTAAATCACAATGCAGGAAAGTGAAACAATCTCAAAATTTAGATCTTGAGAGGTTGATACAAATGTTGTTCTAAGGACAACCTTTCACCAAAAACCAGAGTTTATGGTAGGACAACCTTATTTCTAGAAAGATCTTTGTATCAAATCTCAAATCAAAGAGGAATAAAGAAATAAATACAAACTGAATTGAAATAAATTGTAATTACAAATGTATTGTTCTAGGGACAGCCATACACCATAAAAATGGCAGGGCAACCTTGCTAGAACAACTTTAAATTCAAGCTGATAAAGAAATAGCAGAAAATAAATTCTAATCTATTACAAAATTCTCACAAAGCTTGAATTAAATGATTACAACATTCACCACATTCATACATCCCACAAAAGAATAATTAAATATTAGAAATGTAAATCATTCAACCATAACACTAGGGATTATAGTGGTTTGCCTGTGTGTTCACCAACTGTTAAACAACAGCCACACAAAATGCTACTCCACTCCTAATATCCTCACATAGGGGATATTAGCGTTCACTAACAAAATAGGTTTTCCCAGGCTCACCAAAAACCTTTACAATTGTGTCTTTGTCTGTGGGCTTACACAAAAAAAAACCTCTCTTCTGAGTTTTCCTGGCTCTCCTCAGATAATCAATACAACAAGATTTTTCTAGCAAATCTTGAAATAAACCAAAATAGAAAGAAATTTACAATTAAATGTAAAATACCTTATTATCTCCTTCATTGTAGCAGCCCGGTAGAACCAAGTCAGAGTAGATGATTGAATGTCCAAGTTCAATATCCAGTACTCATTTACAATGGTTCTAATTCTAATAGATTTTAAATTAAACCAAGTAGGGCTTGCCTTAATTGATTTTGATTCCAAAGAAAGGGAATAGTGATTCCTCTTATCAAATTAGATTGGAATAGCAGAAACAAAATCAATTAAATAAAGCTAAGGAAAGAGAATATTAAATAAGCACACTTAGCTTAGATGGAGCACAGAAATATCTCTCAGAAGTTCGACGAAGATTGGCTTGAATGGATTAATTAATTCGATGATTTCTTCTGAGATTCGTGCTCTATTTATAGGTGAGCAGATCGCATCTTCGACTGGTCTAAGGAATCCTTCGACTAGTCGAAGAAATAACAGATTTGAAAAAAATCGGGCGCGATAAGCTTTGACCGTTCTACGACTGGTCGAAGGCCTCCTTCGACTGGTCGTAGGTCACCTTCGACTGGTCGAAGGTCTCCTTCGACTGGTCGAAGACCTTGTGAATTTATCGCTGGACTTTGTGTCGAAGAATTACGACCGGTCGAAGAACCAGTCGACACTGTTCCTACGATTGGTCGAAGAAATCCCTGGACTAGTCGAAGCCTAATAGAAAATATCCAATTTTTGTAACAACCTTACGACTTATCAAGGAATTTCTTAGACTGGTCGAAGCAACTCTAGGACTAGTCGAAGAAGGCTTAGGACTAGTCGAAGAACTGACCAAACTTATGTAAAATAAACATTTGATTTATGTATCCAAAGTGACCTACTTATAAGGTCAACCTAAGGTCAGTCAAACCTCAACCATGAAGTAAGGACATTGAAATATTAGGAACTAGTGACCTTGAAGTACGAGCCTTGAAGTCTTAATGTAGCTCAATCTTGAAAGTGTCTTGAATTCTTTATGAACTGCCTTATATTCTTCTTGAAGTCTTGCAGCTTAAGTCATGTCTTGCGAGTAGTTCTTGCATTCAAGTTTGATCTTCGTACTTGTGAGCTTAGCTTGTTGTGAACTTAGCTTGTACATGAATATTGATCTTTGAGAGAGCTTCACTTATGCAAGATATATAACAGTGATTTTGGCACCACAAATTTGACAACAAACAGGGATATAAAATATAGCACTTACACCTCGTCCTCTGTACCTTGCTGTACTCCCCTGTCATCAGGCATCACGGGAGGAATAATAGGATCTATGTCCTCTAGCTCACCTGAACTAGGCTAGTTCTTCTCTGGCTTACCAATGTCTTCTATACACTAATCTTCAAAGATAACCACATCTCTGCTCCTAACGAGCTTCTTCTCGATCGGATCCCATAACCTATAACTGAACTTTTCATCACCATACTCTAAGAACACACACTGCTTGATCTTCATATCAAGCTTGGACCTCTCGTCCTTTGGTAAGTGAACGGATGCCCTGCATCCAAACACCCTGAGATGACTGTACGATGGATCATGTCAAGTCTACACCTTCTCAGGCACTTCTCCATTCAACGGGGCTGATGGAGACCTGTTTATCAAATACACCGCCATGTGTATTACTTCTCCCCAGAACGTCTTGGGCAATTTCACATGGGATAACATGCATCTGATTCTCTCTACAATGGTGTGATTCATTCACTCGGTTACACCATTATACTAGGGGGTCTTGGGAACCGTCTGTCCATGCCGTATACCCAGGGACTTGTAATACTCATGAAAGTCGTTAATGTATTTACCACCATTGTCAGTGCGGATGCACTTCAATGGTCTACCTGTCTCTTTCTTGACCATAGCATGAAATAATTTAAACACACCAAGACCTCGTCCTTGGATTTCAAAGCATATACCCAAACCCTCCTAGATGCATCATCTATAAAAGTGAGAAAATATAATGCCCCACCCAAGGTTTTTGTCCTCATAGGACCACAAACATCAGAATAAACTAAATCTAATGCATGCACTTTATTAACATGAGAAGCATATTTAATAAATGAAACTCTATGTTGTTTCCCTGATAAACAATCAAGATAGGTTTTGAGAGGTGTACTTGTCACGTCTGGAAGGAGTTACTTCCTTGTTAGTAGCTAAAGCCTTTTTTCACTCATGTGGCCTAACGCCTGTGCCACATGTCAATAGCTGAATCTTCCGCTGCATTCAACCCACCCTTGTACATACTGACACTTGCCTTGTACAGGGTGCAGCATTTCTTTCCTGTGGCCACGATCAACGATCCTTTAATGAGCTTCCAGCGCCCACCAGCAAACCGGCTTTCATAGCCATCATCATCCAACCTTCCCGTCGACATCAAGTTGAGGCAAAGGTCTGGGATATGCCTCACATCCCTGAGAACAAATGTGCAATCCACATCGGTCTTCACACAAATATCGCCAACTCCCATGATTTTTGATACGCCAGAATTTCTCATCTTCACAGTCTCATAGTCACCTGACTTGTAGCTTGTAAAGAAGTCCCTGCGTGGAGTCGCATGAAAAGAAGCTCTCGAGTCTATCACCCAGTCGGTGTCCTGACTCGTAGCCGTGAGACATATATCGTGATCTGCTGAAAGAATAACTACAACGTCACCATCTGAAGCGACCCAGTGGAATCTGATTCATCTTCCTTTCCTTTTCCTTTCTTGTCGTTCTTCTTACCACGACATTCATGCTTATAGTGGCCCTTCTTGTCACAATTTCAGCAATCAACATCCTTTCTGTTACTTGACTTGCCTCTTGATTTATCTCGGGCCTTCCCATCCTCCCTGTTCTTTCCTCTTCCCTGTTCCTATGTCCCAAGCGCCTCTTGCTGAGTAGACCCCTGAGACTTCCTCCTTGTCTCTTCATTGAAGAGACAGCTAGTTACCTGTTCCATGGATATCTTTCCATCTGGCGTGGAGTTACTTAGAGACACCACCAATGTCTCTCAACTGTCAGGCAATGAACTAAGCAAAAGTAAAGCCTGCAATTCATCATCCAGGACCATCTTCATAGAGGAGAGTTGGTTTACTATATTGTTGACCTCATTCATGTGCTCGGCCACAGAACCACCATTCTTGAACTTGAAATTCACAAGTCGGCTTATTAGAAAAATTTTATTACCGGCAGTCTTCTCATACAGCCCTTCTAGTTTCAGTCATAGGCTAGCGGCTGAGGTTTCCGTAGACATATGGTGGAACACAAAATCATCCAGCCATTGTCTAATAAACCCCACCGCCTTTCGGTCCATCTTCTTCCAATCATTATCAGACATATCCTTGGATTTTGCTGATAAGCCTAAGATTGAATAATATAAGACCTTGCAATAAAGCAAGTCCTCCATCTTAGCCTTCCATATGGTCCAGTTAGAACCATTGAGGCTGATCATCCTTGATAAGCCACCTTTCATAATTTAAAACTAATCCTACCCATTCAATGAACTTAGCTTTGATACCACTTTGTTGGGATGCCTTACACAAAACCTTAGGATCTAGCCTTCCGAAACAAACCAAAATTATGGATAATAGAATAATGAAATAAATCAAAGCATAAACCACACACCACACAAGAGATTTTACGTGGAAAACCCTCAAAGAGGTAAAATCCATGGGACCTCGTCCAAATCAACAATCCACTATGAAGTAGAACGTTACAACTTTCTTCACTCACGCAGGAGTGGATAAACAATAAGAGAAACAAAGAAAACGGAGACATCAAACCGATTACGAGGACATAGAAGCACTGAAATATAGATTGCGTAGTAGATAACCTTCACGAGCATAATCTCTCTTCTATAAGCTTCCTCTCTCTCTTTTCCTCTCTCTCACCTTTGATAGCCCTAACCCTTTAGTAAATCCCTTGTAAAGTTTTAGGAAACCTTCTTGTCATACCTAAAAAGCCCTAGGTTCCTCCTATTTAAAGTTTTAGGAAACTCCTTTTTGCATCCCAGTTGCGAAAGGACTTGCGACACAAATCCGCGCAAAATCGTGGAACGAATCCGCGTAACCTTGACTGGTCATGACGAACCTATGACCGGTCGAGCGCCACCCATGACCGGTCGAGATCCTCCTTCGACTGGTCGAGCACCCCGAAGAAAAATTGTCCACAGTCGCTGGACTTTGAGTCGTGCCACGACTCGACTCCCCGACTGGTCGTGCACCAGCCCTCGACCGGTCAAGCGAGGCTCACGACCGGTTGAGCACGGGACAAAAAACCCATCATAGATTTTATATAATCATCATGGTGGGCTTTGAAAAAAAAAAAATCAAGGGTGGGTGTCCCTCTCCCAGCTTTTCCTTTGGTATAACCCACCTGAATGTCACATTGAGCTGATTTTTTAGCTCCACAATTAAATTAGGGAGATGCACTTGATGATCAATGTGGATTTTATGTAAACATCATAGTGAGGCCCACCAATTCTTAAAGTAAGCACACAGTTCATTTTGGTGCTCTGACCATGTTAAAGAGTTATAATGCAGTTAGAAAACACACATTTAGCTAAGAAATTCAAAAAGGGTGGAAGATTAGTATACCATTCTCCAAACATACTTTATACTTTTACCACCTATTACTACCGTTTACCTCCATTTCGATGGTGCCAAACAATCCCTATATGTTTCATATCCTCCACATGAATACTCCTTATATCATTTTCATCATCTGAGCTTTATCCCACCTAAAAGGTCAGCTGCACGAGACATTTGTACCTAAAAGTTCTACTCTACTATGAGTTATAACTTTAATTAAATCACATGTAATTTGGTCTTTCAATTACTACCTTTGTTCAGACATTTCCTTTATCTTTTTTAAGCTTTTAACTTATACTAAGTCACCCCCTTTTATCCTGCGTTGATTTTGTTCTCCATTGCATATGACCAAACATTTAAAAATTATACAGTTAATGTTCAAACATCCAACAGCTGAAAATGAAGAGACCATGAAGAACATTGTACAATAGGTTGATCTTTGAAACAAAAGCAAACTATGATAGGTGTTGGCCCTAGCCCAATTGTAGTACTCAACTCCGTGGATTAGATCCAGCCAAAACCAGCCCTATAAAGAAAAGAGTCAGCAATCAAAGGTTTGAAAGTTTAAAGTTTTGGCCTAGCATCCTTTGTCTACAATGAGTTCCACATATAAACAACTTAAATCATTTGAAGATAGCAAGATCCAATATGTGCCTTCAAACTGCATTTGTTTGTTGAATAAGAACTACCAATATTGTTAAATTGACCATTCTTTATGTATAATGGTGCTCAGGTAATTATTGCATCGAGCTTAAAATTCAAACCAGGGTCATTTTCAAGCTCATTTGGCAGCTAAGCCCCAATCTAGGTTGTCTTGCCTATTGCCACCATATTAAAGGAGTGTGCTAGCCTTACTCTAATAACCTTATTAAGAATGTGAATTATAGAAATTTTATAATTTAATAAAAAAGTGTATGTGCACTTGTCAAATATGAAGTATATTAATTAAGAGATAATATTATTTCACTAAGATAAATCTTCACTTTTTTACTATAAGCTATTGGCTACAGCACATTGGACATATACACATGGCATTTTTTCATTGATCCTTACATTGAGCGCACACACATGGCTTTATTTTTATTTATTGAGCAAGCCATGTCAAGGTTCCCGGGATTCTTATAACCCCTAAATACAGACAACTCACATTCCCTTGTGAATAGACCCTAGGGGATTGTATGGGAGCATGAATAATTAATAATTGGCGCATTTAGGAAGATTGTTTTGATCTAACTTATATCAAATGTGTTAAGATACATTTTTTTAAATCAGAACAAAATCATATGATTTGATTTCAACTGCCACTTATTCTTAAGTAAAAGTCATCATATGTGATGTGGTCTACTTGAGCGTTGAATCTGCCTTATTTTTGTGCGCATCTACATTTAATTTTAATACGAGAGAAGCAATGAATGACATGGATAAACAGATACATCACGGTGGGCCCACCCAAAGAACTGTCTGTTCGTGGCCAGAGACGGGCGGGGGTTTGACGCAATCCTCGTCGCACAAAATTAACCCAATTTCGGATTTTGACCGTTACTCTGATTCTGCCACGTAGGCATTGTTGTTGACAATGTCCTTTTGTTTTTAATGAGGATGATTGGTCTATTCAAGCAGGGCCCTATTAAATAGGCGTCCAATATCAATTGAATAAAACAAAAAACAATGTACTACTTTGCAGGATGGGACCCACTTGAATGGACGGATATAAACCTTCCATTCCGAAAAGAAACGTTCCGGTACGGGACGCGGATTATGCGGTGATCCTCCCCCCACGAGGCTTGTTTGGGAACTTTAACATGCATTGATTTCTTTCCCCCCCGACTATTTTATACAATCCTAACCGTTGAAATTTTGGGACACACGTTCAGCAGCAACGCTACACGGTCAAAATCGTTGGACAACCGATGATCCTCTCTGAATGTGCGCGTGTGGTCCACGTAATAAGTGGGTTGTTCCAATTTTTCCTCCACATAGTCTTTGTAGTTTGGCCCACCATTTTCACGGCTCAGATGATCCTCCCATGATCAAGCCAGCTTGATTTTAGAATAGGACGCGTCCACCACGGCATTCATTTTGCAAAGTTGCTTGATCACGTGTAGTCTGCCACGTTGGCACGTGTACTGCGTTGCGCTTGGCGCTTGGGGATTAGGCGCATGGATTAGGATTCAGCTCAGATAGATATGATGGGTTTTTGCACGTTTCTTTTCTACGCTTCCAATGATTTCTTTGCACACTTCTTTCTTCCATGATAGCAATTATTCGGCCCACT
Organism: Magnolia officinalis; assembly: GCA_021015155.1. NCBI lineage: Eukaryota > Viridiplantae > Streptophyta > Magnoliopsida > Magnoliales > Magnoliaceae > Magnolia > Magnolia officinalis. The sequence goes on from JAJHSJ010000004.1 coordinate 2,530,383, forward strand.
TGGAGTTATTATACAATGCTCAGGCCCAGAGATTATGCGGTATGGATCTGATTTCCAGTTTGTACATGTGGGGCCCATTTGCTCAGTTATTGGATCCTTTGGTACAAAGGGTCCCATTGTGGATATCCCATGCACCAAAAAATAACCTGTTCCCAAACTTTCAACAGGTGGCCATCTAAAATTCAAAACAACGGCTAGGATTCTGTAGTATGGGATCATCAAATCCTAGGGATTTTTGGTGCATAGGCTAAGTTGAGTCCCATCCTTTGAACGGTTTGGATCACTGAACCATGGGCCCCACTTTTACAGACTGGAAATCCAAAGGTACTGTACTGTCTCTCTGCCCAAGCATGTAACAGTTCCTGATCTTAAGAACAGATCAGATGGCTGTAGTTGTGGGACGTGCCAGCTAAGGTAGAATGTATTTAGAAATTACTCGCGCCGGGATTCGGTGTTTGCGTTCACACTGGATCGCTTTGATGGTCTGACATGGATCATTGGATGCTCTGGCGGGTGTGATGGTTCATAAGCATGCACTCGGAAATTCTACATGTGACAAGTACGGAATATAATTGAACCATTCAGATCATAGGACCCACTCCAAAATCAGGTTATTGAACGGTCCCAACCTCTTGATTAGTGGAATTTAGATCATTAGCTATATGTCATTTAAACCAAATTAACCATCCATCCATCCATCGAATGCCCATCAATTGGTCGATTAGAACATCAGTTTACTGTAATTTTTGGACTATGATCCATCTAAAGTGGGTATGGACGGTTAAATTTTGCCATATATACGCTCGTGTGCAATTTCCAAGTGAAGGTTTTCACGATACATCACTATAGATGAACTCTGATGCTCTGGCGGGTGTGATGATGATACGCAGTCACTTAGAAATTGCATAAGTGGCATACAGGAAAGTCAAACTAAAATATCAAAATAGCAGTCGCCAGTTTAGGCGTATCATAAACCAGAAAATACGCTTATTTGATTATCCAGCCATTGGATTTGGACATTTATTGGACGGTTAAAATGATATTATTCAAAGGTCCTATTTCAACAAACAAGCGTCCAAAAATCAGAGGCTACTCGACATCATTGGATCGAATCTTCACTCATAAAGGAGCCGTTCCGGCAATTAAAAAAAGGGCTGTCAATGGGCTGGGCTCGCCTATGGGATTTTCAGCCTGGCCCACCTTCGGGCGGATTTGAACTGGAATACTAAACCCGAGGATGGAAAATTGAAGTCCGTATATACCCAGGTGGGGTCAGCTTCATCTAAGAGCTAATCGGCAGGCTTGAAGGTTTATGATTACAAGGAAATTTTTGTCATATGTTATGCATGATGGGGCACACTTAATGAACTGCCCAGATGTTACACAGAAATGGGTGGCTGGGCTCGGGCTCGGAACCGTTTGCTTTGACCCATCACGGTTTTGGGATTGGTTCGAGCCTATATTTTCTTTGTAGCTGGGTTGGACAGACCTTAGCCCTGCCCCAGCCCATCCTGTGGACAGCCCTGAAAGAAAACGTAATCCCACCTAATAGGTCATAGAAGTGGGCCCTGTGACTATAGCCCAGTTGTCCATCACTGGCAATGAACTCTTAACGGTATTACTTGCATGGTCGATTCAGTTCAAAATGGGCCTGGGCCTAAACTGATGCTAATGGAACCCACCCCCCCTTAAAATAGAGAAATAAGCCAATCTATCGGGCTCATGTTCATGTGGGTTTTTCCCACCTTAAAAGGGCCATATTGGTCAACAATTCTCAGCCCTCTCTGGTAATGTTTTCTTAGTCTGCTAATCCAAATTGTCCAATTAATGGGCCATGTTGTATTCGGTTCGGGCTCAATCGACCAAGATGACCTAGCGTGACCACACCCGGATCTAGGAATGGAATACGGCGATAAATGTATGCCCAACTAGTAGATACATGTAAATATATATACATCATATGTATCTTTATATATTTATCATCTGTTAATTTGTTTCAGGTTTCAGGTTGGGTTGTAGCGGGTCATCTGGCTCAAACCTATTGACAAGCTATTGACAACGTGGGCTCCACACATTTACTTATACAGGCCATATTTTCAAACCAGAGCCCAGCCATCCACCCTTTAGCTTGGCCCAACCTGACTCAAAAAGGGTTCAAGCCAATTGACCCGTGGCCCAACTGGGCCCATTCCCACCAGTACTTCAAACCATTAATGGACTGGGCCTTGGGAGCGTTGCTTTCCCAATTTTTTAGTGGGCTTTTATATTATCACCCAAACTCAATGCCCTCCACCATTATAATTTGTTGAACTCTGGCTCATGCTTCCAGTCTCTCCTCCTAGAGTTGTCAAAGCAGTATCAATGATTTCTTCATCTATATATCCTCATATCAAGAAATCTGGCGGATCCAGTACACTGCATGTCTCTTCTAATTTAGGTATGATGAGCCTCTTCGCTGGCTAATTACATGCATTTGATTCTGTTAACGTGAGTAATCAGAGGCCCCATTTAGAACAATTCATTACGGACATCGAGCAGGTCGCGGACAACTTCATGGCCAAGATGGATCAAAAAAAGCCTGGTCGATGACAAAAGTGATCTAGACCATCCGACCATAGTAATCCGTTTTTACTATAAATAATAAGTTCTAGTTTCATTATAACTCTTCATCCATTGGGCTTTAGGAGTTGCGCCCAACATGAAAAGAGCTTAGAATAATTAGGAGAAGAGCTTGATGAGGCCAAATAGGATACTTACTATTTTTAGCCCAAAACCTTGCTTTGGTATCCCTATTTAAAGGGTTGCCAACTCGTTTATTTCATTTATCAATCAATTGTGAATTTTATAAAATTTATTTTCTATTTTACTTATTTTTTTTCTCGTGGATTTGAGAAATCTTATTCCCTTGAGGAAGATGGTGCTCGACCTCACGTCCTTCCCTGCACACTCATATACTCATATAGGGTAGGGATGGAAGCATATTTTCACTAAGTCAAGTTCAATTGTGACGATTTCATCCCTAGCTAAGTTGGTACCCTCATATAAGAGATGACGGATCTTAATAATACAAGCATGTTGCGAGACTTGTATGGTCATGACAAAGACACTAAGATGTATAAATCATAAATGTTCTTTGGTCATATACTATTATAACTAATCTCAAGATACTTGAAGGCAATAGAAATAAACCCCATAAACCCATATGAATAAACATGTTCTATTTACAAGAATAATCCTTGCATATAAACTAAGTCAATGAGCAATTAAACATTAATTCTCGGGACACAACCCTAACACTAATGATTATGATGTAGTAGACCCAACTTGAATTCAACAAATCTGATTCCTTTTTCTCAAACCTATTTAGGAATTTAATTAGGCTTGGGTCCAACATTTTGGACCTAGTTAAAAACAGGCCTAGTAGGTTCTAGTTTTGGGTCACGATCTGAGAATCCATTAAAATCAAGTCAACTTGGGTCTAATTAAAATATTAATATAGCACGTGACATGAGTGGTCCATCTTCTACTGGCACTGGATATTGACAGGTGAGTGGACTGTGAATGGGCCAGTCAATTCATCAGCAAAATCCAGAGGGGTGATGAGCGGGCCGGATTAAATACACACTGTGGCCCACCTTATGAATAGTGTGGCCAGGACATTCTCACGGTTGATTCGAGCTGATGCCATTCATGTGTTCCAGGAATTCCCTCACCTCCTGCAAATCAGCCAACCGATTAATCGCCAAGTTAGCCACCGCCCATCAACTTGCAACAGTACAACCAAGAGTCGTCCATCTTTACGGCCAACATGCCACTAATGTAGATCATCATTACTATTAAAACAGTAGGCCCAACATCAAGATTACCTTCCTTGAAAATAAGAATCATCCGTCCACTAGGTGGGCCACATCTACATGTTGAGTCAGGCAGCGGTGATCCATTGATTTTAACGTTTTGGGCCACATATAATTTTTGTTCCAGGTGATATTCATGGTAGAGCCAACCGTATTCATGGCACCGATGTCCCACACAAGTGAAGTTTTTATGTGGAAAGATGGTACGGTACTACAAATCAAATTGTGGTACCTTGCTTGTACCTGAATCAATTCACTTTGTTATTTCATTTGAAATGGAATTGCAACTTTGAACACTCCTAGCACTCACAACACTATGGACAAGTGGGCCCCACATTACATTCAACCAATGTGTATTTCTTGATACTTCCCAAACACCCTCTCAGCTAATAATTTCCCACCAGTTAGGGAGTCCAAGTAAGTAAAAGCTCTGTGGAGCCATCATGATATCTATGGAATATTCATTCTGTTTATCTACTGCATCATTCATATTAGGATGTGAATTAAAAAATTATACATATTGCTATGGGTTCGTCATCAATGAAATAGGTAGCCACTTTAGGACGTGTCCTGAAACAGAAAGTGCAACTTTGAAAGTAAACTTACCTTGCACATACAGAGTATTTGTGCATGATCAGCTTAGTTCATCAGTCGTGTCCCACTGTCTTGATATGATGTCTCAAAAAACATAGCCATCTAGTGATCAAGTGGCTCACTTTGACATGGAACTCAGACCGTTTCTCAATTTATCTTAATCGATCGTTCATTTATTTTATACATGTTTGGCATGATTGATGATTATCAAGTGTGGCTCTATTCACCCGGGTCCATGTGATGAGCTGCTCTGCTCCTGCACGAGCAGGACCATGCTTCATCTCCACGTGTGAAGGAAGAGGACTTCCATGGCGCCCTCCATCAGCTACACTTGGTTGTGCGTGCGTGCAGGGACTTTTACCATAAATTTCTTTAATATATCTTATTTTCTACTTAATTATCCCTTGAATTTTAAACAATAGAGCTTGCAGTAGGTATCTACTAGAGTTACTCTTGTAAACTAAGAGCCACATGGAAGAACTTTCATGAGATCTACCTTATCCATAAGGTATAATGCTTTATTTTAACGTAAGATTTAAAAAATTTAGAATCATCCAAGCCTCAAGTAGGCCACACCACAGGAAATAGTTAGAATGGAATGTCCACCTTTAGTTTTGTATGCAACCTTTGATGGTGTTTTCATGCCATTCAATCTATTCACCGGATGTGTCTTGTCACGATGAAAAAACCTATTAAAAATTAAAATTAAAAAAAAATACAGAATTCCAAAATGTAGGTGAATGATACCAAGTAACATCATTTGGTACATCAGGCCATGTGAGCAGGGCTCTTTGATAAATGTAATTCATGTGAAGTAAGAAAAAAAAAAAAAAAGGCGTAAGAGAGTCCCTCCATGGTTCAGTGGTAAATAAACTCTATTTCAACACTGAGATCCTGGTGTGCCCATGTGGTGTGGGTCTCTACTCATGGCCTGGTATGTGTGTAAAAAAAAAAAACAAAAAAAAAAAAAAAAAAAAAAAAAAAAAAAGTGTGCCCGTATTGGTGTGGGTATGCGTTAAAAAAATAAAAATAAAAATAACAGAGAGGGAAAAGGGTGTAATAGTTATGTTAGAATATTTCTAATTTATCTCACCATCGTCATCCCGGATCACGTGAGAATCTTCAAAAAATGCGTAAAGAATTAGTGATTTTCTTAATGAATCGAATAGAGAAATAATTAATAATTGCAATTTTCTTTTCTTTTCTTTTTTTCTTTTTTAATGTTAGCTCACGACAAATTAACCATGGTTACCTTTTGTGATGAACGGTTGGAAATCCCAAGTTGAAGATGTGAGTCTCCAATAAGTGAGGGAGTTTTTTTTTTTGTTGTTGGGTTAGCTTGTAGTACACACCCATGTCAGTAGACACACTCCATCTTGGCAGTGAGGGAGTTCGCATTGCCAAGGAATCGGATTGCGTACCGAGTCAATGAGGATGCTTTATCGTACTGAGTTAGCTCTTTTGGGCCCACTGTGATTGTATGTGTTTTAGCCATGCCGTCCATCCATTTTTCCAGCTCATTTTAGGAGTTGAGCCCAAAATTAAAGCCTATCCAAATCTCAAGTGGACAACAGTACCATATAAAACAGGAGTAATGATTTTCCACTATTGAAACCTTACCATGGCCAATAGTAATCTTTATTTGTCGTCCAAATACGACCACACCAGCATAGATGAAACGAAAACACAAATATCATCTTGATTCAAAAATTCTATGGCTCCCAAAAATTTTTCAGTGGTAGACGTTCAATGCACACTCTTTCCCATGGTGTGGTCCACTTGAGCTTTGGACATGCTACATTTTTGAAACAAAACCCAATGTTACCTAGTAAAATGGATGGACGGAGTGGATAAAATACATAAATCACAGTGGGCTCCACATTGCTTACTCATTATGCAATCCACTTCCCCTACGAGGTACCAAGTACCAACTCAGTCACGTCCCCAAATTCCCTCCAATTTGGTACCAAATACCAACTCATTACGCAATCCACTTCCTAAGCAAAAACTATATATATTCCTTTTATTCAGCCAGTAGATCGGTCCAGTCCGAGCCTAGTTCGGGAAGAGTTTTCGGATGTGTTCCACAAATCAGACGGACACTACTCGTCGGAAAAAATGAAGAGAGTTGAGGAGATGAGGAGATCGTCCAGACAGACGCTGGAAGAAAGAATGTCGCTGGGTGGTAGAGAATGGCAAGCATATTAGGCAAACGGACGACCGATTTGGGCGAAAGGGAGGGAGAAATGGGTTAGGGTTGCTGGGTTGGGTGAGTAGGGTCGGGCGAATGAGGGGTTTTTTTTTTAAAAAAAAACCCTTATATATTCACTTAAAGCTCGATCCGAGTCGAGTTCGAGCCAAGTCCGAGCTCGATACCGAGTCGAGCTAGGTTCAACTCGGACTCGACTTGAAATATTCCGAGCTTCCAAAAAAAGTCTTAACTCAATTTGAACAGAGTTTCGATCCGAGTCGAGTCAAGCTTTTTCGAGCCAAGTCGAGCGAGTTACCGAGCCAACTCTGCTTGTGTATAGCTCTATGTATGACATCCAAACCCTACAATATGTGAGCATACACGTGACTCCCAAATTACCGAACTGCCCATACGATGGTTGGCACACGTGTGTTCACACGTGAATGACCTCGCTTATCATGCCTACTAACTTGTTATAACAGTGCATATTGAGGGTCAAATTTTGCATATTAGACCCCATTTATTACCTGATTTTACGAGCATGATACCGTTTAACACCCTATTTTAATCGTGTTTGTGATGCAGGGTGTATTAAGGAGCCTGGACTGAAAAAAGGTACTAAAAGCGTGGATTTGACTCTCATAAATTACCAAGGCGAGGGATGGACCCTAAGGGACCGAGATCGAAGAAATTACACGCTGGAGATCCAAGAAAATCAGGCCACTCACGTTAAACGGGCTCGAAAATCGTCTGGATTGCAAGATCAGAGGGTTCCCACCATCCGTTCGGCTCGAAACTTTATATATGTCCTAAGGACCATAAATTAACTGTACATATAAAATTTCAGCCATTGGATCCATGTGGAAGTGGCCCAACGGACAGATCATCTCCTAAAATTCTGATTTGAGGCCCACCTAATATCTGGATATGCTTCAAATTTGGTATCGACCCCTTAAATATGGAGACAAAACTGATGCACGGATCGAATTTCTTACGAACATCACAGTTGACCCCACATGTACATCACAGCTGGACTCGCACCAGAATGCAAGAGGTCGGTCAGCACCCGATGACTGACTCTCTGCTTCAAAATCCCATAACGCATAGCGTCTCACCGCCGACCGCCGGTTCATGCTTATGGGCCCCACACATCACCCTTTTGGTAGATCTGGACCGTTCATTGTGTCCATAGGATGGTCGTGACCCTCTCTTAGGTATCTATTTTGTTTCTTGCAAACGTACACAGATTCCAGCCGTTCAAACGCAAGATAGACGGCGATATGAAAACCTTGTGAGCCATACCGAAACCAATCCAAAATCAACCATCTCTGACTGGTTTTTCGAGTCGCATCTAATGGACGGAGTGGATTTTTCCATCGACTTCAATCATGGGCCCACCAAGCATCAGCGCCAACTAATTTTCGCAGCAAGCTCTGCGTGCGTGAAACCCGGTCACTGTGGGCCGTTTGCCGATCATGGTCAGGATCAGAATGATGATGCTGACCGTCCAAAGCCTCAAGGAGGTGGTCCCCTCCCCATCTATGAAGTCATATCAGAAGGTTGGGATGATCATCTACCCAACAAGCAATCCGACGCAAGTTGGGTTTCGTTTTTCACCACGAAACAGGGTCGGTTTTGTAAACCGACCTGCTGGCTGCATAAACAAGGTTGGTGACCGACCTAGCCTCCATCCTAGCCTATAAAAGGGAAAGAGAGAGAGAGAGAGAAGGGAAATCAGATATCCAATGAGCAGCCCGCAGCCCTCACTCGCACACGTGAAGACAGAGAGTATGTCAATGACAATCTCTTAGTTAGGGCTAAGAGGTGAAGCTTGTAGCATAATGAAAAACTCTCTATAGTTTGATTTGTGTTTATGGAACTTCCTTTGATTTTAGTTTGATTATAGGAATGCTTTCAGTCTTTAATGGTTTATTGTGACTTAAATTACAATAGATCTGCAATAGTTTTGAGTATATTCTTAGTATTATAAGGTTTGTAAAATTAGGCACCCTATTGTTCAACATCATTCCCTAGGCATGGTTGGATGATGGAATCTTTCCCAACATTCATTCATCCATTAGATTGGGTATGGATTGGCTAAATTCTGTTGTTTGCTTTGTCTCATAAGCATGGTGTTGTGATGGAATCAATTCTAATTCTCATACCTATCTTCTTTTGAAAACTGGATCATAGAAAGTTCAGATTTGGATTTTAATGTTATACCTTCCAATTGGATGAAGATGGGACTCTAAGTCCAGTAGTGTTCTTGAATCAAGTATAGATCTCCCTAATCTCTACAAGTGGATCCTCTGAATCCTTAGTTTTTCACATTTGAATTTTACAAGTTTTAGATTGATATTTCACCATTATTCCCTCATATTCATTTGAATTAGATTTCATCTTCTTTTAGTTCTAGTTCTGGTTACTTTCAGATTACGTACAAGGTTCAATCTCTGTGAATTCGACCTCAGTCTTATCGAGATTATTACTACATCACAACCCTATACTTGGGGTGTGAACAGTGCATTTGATACACCATATTTATAAAAATATAATAAAAGTTTAAAAGGTAACTAGTTAAGTAACGGTGTGGGATTTTGACCGTAATAGCCTCATGGTATGGTCAAATTTTTTAAAGGGGTTCAACCTTTCAAATATTCCGAGAGTAACCTTCTGACAAGCTTTGGAAAAATTTTCATATCAAATGGCTCTTATCCTTATATGGTTTAGAGTTTAGAGTGCGGAAGAAGTTACATGTTGTTTCAATCCTGAGAAAGTGACGTGGACGTAACCTTTTTTAGCGTGGGCAAGGCCCAACTCGTGTGGCCCACATTGATGTATGTGTATAATCCATGTCGCCTATCATTTTTGTCGTATCATTTTAGGGCTAGGGCCCAAATATCAGCTTGATCCGGAGGTCATGTGGGCCACATAATAGAAAATGATGGTGAAAATGACACCCACTATTCAAACTTTCCAGGTTTACTATGATGTTTGTTAGAAGTGGACACTGCCCAAGTCAGGAATTTTTTGGGCCCACATCGAGCTAGCCGACAAGGTGAATGGAACAGCTTCCTTCATTGTGAGCCTTAGGCTATGGTACCAATGGTTATCCTTTCCTTTGGTAGTAAAGGAAGTGAACATGTAACAACCACAACCTATATAACATGACAATCACGACCGTATAACATGACAACTACAACCATGACAACCACGACCCATATAACCTAACAACTTCGACCCTTGCCACATTAAAACCACGACCTATATAACATGACAACCACGACTTATATAACATGACAATCATGACATCGACCTACGACCTTAATTTGTAACCTTTAATTCATTTTTGGTAGTGTAAGCAGTGAACGAGTAACAATCCATCCCTTAACACATCACAAACCCGACCCTTAACACATCACAAACCCTACCCTTAACACATAACAACCCCGATACATATAAATTAAAAACCTACCATTGAGAACCTTTTGGGGGCAATAAATTTTTTGGATATAACTCTTTTTCGGCTCATGAAGTTAAACTAAATTCTAAATCTAATGGACGGATTGTTACTTATTAACTACCTACACTATCAAAAATGGATCAAAGGCTACAGATTAAGGTCGTGGTTGTAATGGAGTAAGGGTCGAGGTTGTGGTTGTCATGTTATATGGGTCATAGTAATAATGTGACAAAGTTCGAGGTTGTCATGTTATATGGGTCGTGGTTGTATGGGTTGTAATTGTCATGTTATATGGATTGTAGTTATCATGTTATATTGGTCATGGTTGTTACATGTTCACTTTTTTTACTACCAAATAAAAGGATAGTCATTGGTACCATAGCCTAAGGCCTATAATGGGGTATTCATTCTATCTACATTGTCGGTCAGCTCGCCATGAGCCCAAAAAGTCCTACATTGGGCAGTGTCCACTTATAACAAACATCACTGTGAGCCTGGAAAGCTATAACAATGGATGTCATTGTCACAATTATTTTCTATTATGTGGTCCACAGAGCTCTGGATCAAGCTGATATTTGGGCCTTATCCCTAAAATAACACGGCATAAAGGATGGACGACATGGATTATACATATACATAATGTGGGCCGCACCAATTGGGCCTTGTGCACGCTAAAAAGGGCTTCCATCCATGTCACTTTCTCAGATTGAAATAACAACACTTTAAACCGTACAACTATTAATGTTAGGACAAAGGCATTTTGGTCCGAAAATGTTTCCAAAGCTTGACTGTAGGAATATTTGAAAGGTTGAATTGCTTTAAGGAATTTGACCATAATTGAAGGCCAGTACGGTCAATATACCTAGCAGTATGGTAAAGGAAGTCTGAGCCCACAGGCATGTAAAGTCTGCTCATGTACACTCATCACCACTTAGGCCAACATGGAATAAATGTGCACGATTTGAGCTTCTCAATATGTGTTTTACACTGTCCAGATCATCTGGCCCAAAAATTGGGCCGTTATACTTATAATGTGAACCACAGTATACAAAACAATTGGACGGCTAGAAAGATATCATTTAGACCACACTTTCGTTTCACATAAGCCTACCTCAGTAATGAACTTCCTAACTTTTCGAAAAGATGATATAAATATGTTGCCCATCTGATGGAAAGATCCCATCTTGTGCATATATGCCAAATTGGCAGGTGGAATGGCCAGTGCACGTGCATTGCTGTGTACGCGTGTGAACTGAGCGAATCTTTTGTCCCCAACGCCTCCAGCATAGAGATTTGGCGCCAAAGACTGCGTCACAGGGATTTGGTTACTGTACGTGGACCAGAATCGTCCACCACCCTTTTACGCAACAGACCTTAAAACATATAATATATATATATATATATATATATATATATATATATATGGAAATGCTCACCTGCCGACCGCTTCGCACTGAACTGGTGCGAACTTTTTTGAGAACCCACCATACATGATGTTGATTCAAAATCTGAACTGTCCATGTGAAGCAACACCTCATGAAACTTCTTGGGCCTAAGTTTTACTTTGATCCAAAACTTTGATGGGCCGTGAAAAATGAAAACAGTTTCCTCCCTTGATTTGCATTTCTCTTTGGTATGGCCCACCAGATTCTAGATCAAGGTGAAAGTCTTTTTCTTGAAGTTTCATGGGATTCCGCATCACATGGACCGTTCAGATTAGACATTCATGGCACGTGTGCAAAGGTGCGCAGGTGAGCATGACTCATTTATAATATTAATTAAAATCTGATGTGGGCCACACGAATGGAAACTATATAGATTTACTCCGGAAACTGCTAAGTTCACATGGTGTGGCCGGCCTGATTTTTGTATCTTATGGTAAATTACACTGATTAACGGTTTTGACCCTACACAAAAATCTATGGTTGGCTTGACATCTCATTTGTTTCATGTGTTTTGTCCCATTTGAATTGAGGAAGTAGATGGCTTTTGGTCTCGTAGGTCCTTAGATCGAGGATAGACCTTGATAGCAAAGTGGATTTTACATTTTAGACATGGCGGGGCTCATGGGCTTGGAGTCCGTAAAAACAACAGCCGCAGATAATTCCCGTTCTTGGGTATGGGTTATGTTATGGGGATCCAAACCATATAGATGACGAGATATATAGGCCATCGATGAACTACAAAACAATGGTTAAGGAGTCCTCCGCATTTATTGAAAGACTAAAATGATGGCCCACCAAAACAATGGCTAGGAAGGCCTCCACATTTATTGAAGGTTGGAGACAGAAAGTTTCTTTTATCTGATTAATATTTATGATTTCCCATCTTCATGTTGGTTTCGCCTTATTAAGGGGTTGAATGACATGTGAGTATTACCGTGGCCGTGTAGAGATTACAGATGTGGCATTTCCATCCCAGTTATTTCTTGTGATGTGGCCCACCTACCTCTTGTTTGAGGCCATCTCATCAAATGAGGTGACGAATGGATGGAGTGGATATAAGACAAACATCAGGTGGATGGGCGTCACGGGGCTTAGGGTTACTGGGAATATTTTCTGGAACTCCGGCAAGTTGCATCCAAAATATTTCAATTTTCGATATTTGAGATGTTTCCCATCCAAAATGAGGCTCATCATATAAATTAAATGGTTTGGATCATCAAAACATGAAGTGATCCAACGGCTACATTCCCTATATGTCCTGTACCATACCTTGGACTTATTGTACTATACCTCTATAATAAAACGCTGTTAACTACATGATAAAGTTTGATCTTTGGTTATAGTTCGTCTAGCAGATAACTTCTAATCTGTTAAGTACATGGGAAATCCAACCTCTTAAATAGCTTGGCCCAACAATGAGAAACACTCTATACAAAAATCATCCCTAATCATTCATCAAGTGGACCACACATTTATTTGAAATTTATCAATGGCTATAAACTATTTTCTAAAGTGTGTCTCACTTGATGAGTAGAAAGAGCTGATTTTTGCCATGAATTTTTCTTATTGTAAGACCAATTTATTAGAAAGATTTGATTTCAAAAGAAGTTAAAAGTTGAAAGTTATCCATTAGGTGGACCCTAAACTGTGGTCCAATCAGTTGGCCTGGAGACCTTCTCATGCATACAAATAAGAGTTTAGCTTTAAATGTCCTACACGTGCACGTCCCCTGATTAACGGCCCATAAGCTTTAAACCATTCTTGGGTCCAAACTGATCTCGGATTCTACAACACCTCTTTCCCAAAACTCGAGGCGACTATGTTAATTAATAAAATAAACCTAGATTAACCACATAAACTAATACCATGTACCATAGGATGCTCGCGCCAGCTATGGTCCCGTATGACTTGCCTTTTAGTGATCTGAGCCGTTGATCTGGTGGGTCCCAACATGAGACTATCCACGCCATTATACGATCTTGGCCTTACAATTGGTCAAACTTGGAATCAACGGGTGGGTAGATTTTTGGGTTATCACTCATCCACGATGGAGATCACCATTTAAACGGTTTGGATCATGAATTGGGCCCACATCATTTTATTGGACTCAATCACAGCTCGATCATGGATGTACAATTCCTTCTTACTTCAGCGGATACTTATTACCAACAGAAGCGAATTGCCAGGAGACCCGTCCCTGGTGACCCGACTTTGTGGGGCCCACTGTGGTGTATATGTTTTATCCACGCCGTTCATCTGTTTTTTCAGATCATTTTAAATCATGAGCCCAAAAGTTAAGAAGATCCAATGCTCAAGTGGATCACGCCACAGGAAACAGTGGGATAATGACACCCGCCCTTAAAACCTTCCCATGGTCCATCATGATGTTTATTTGCCATCCAATATGTTCAAGGCCAGTTCTAAAACCTTCCCATGGCCCATCATGATGTTTATTTGCCATCCAATATGTTCAAGGTCAGACAGAACTGGATGAAGGGAAAGCTCAAACATCAGCTTAATGAGGAGGTTTTCAACGGTAGGCATTTAATTCCCACTGTTTCCGTGGTGTGGTCCACGTGAGCTTTGGATCTGCTTTATTTTTTCAGTTCATGCCATAAAATGATATGTAAAAATGGATGGACGGCGTGGATAAAACAAATACATTATGGTGGCCCCACGGAGCCTCGTCTATCTTTTAGCCTTAATAAGGAACGCGGATTGATCGGTGACCAGATATCCCATTGTTTCCTGTGTAGTCCACGTGAGCTTTGGATCTGCCTCATTTTTTGGGTTTATGACGTAACATGATCTTGAAAAACGGTTGGACGGCGTGGATATAATACATACATCACAGTGGTCCCACAGACTCCGGTCAACGAAGATATCTGGTGACCGGTCAATACGCGTTCCTCACCCTGGGCTAGATGGGCGCGGACTGGGTACTACCCCCACCAGGACCTAGACATGGATGGTCCTTGCATGGCTGTGTTGGGTCCATGTATGTAGATCCAAAACTTCTGTAGCTCCTAAGAAGTTTTCAATGGTAGGCATTAAATCCCACTACTTCCCGTGGTGTGATTCACTTTCGCCTTGTATCTGCCTTCTTTTTGGGCTGGTTATGTAAAATGGCCCGTCGAAATGGATGGACGGCATGGATCAAACACGTACATCACAGCCCCACGGATCATTTGAAAGAACCGTCCGTCTCTGGCTAGGTCCTGGTGGGGGTTGGACCCAATTCCCGTCCGGGCTAGATACCTACGTTAGTTTTGCAACATTTAGAAAAATGGTGCTGACTCATCAAACATTCAAATGGAATAATTTTCTGGCAATCCAGACCGTCCATATCACTGACCGAACTACAGATGGAGCGTGACCCAAAATTTAGACTGATAAGTTAATATTAACCATTGATTTCCACCTTCGAATTTGGACCGCTCACTATTTTACTTTTAACCATCCAGTTGATACCCATTAATTGGACGGTGAAGATTGCTTGTTCAGCGTGATTTTAAAGATATACTCCATCCACAGCGGAACAAGGTAGTCTTGGCTATAAAAAGAAATGTGGTCGGTGCCAATCTTTGCTACAGGAAGTTTGAAGCTC